>OW679201.1:20049197-20341294 GCA_940337035.1 Agriotes lineatus | reverse complement strand
CTTATTCACGGAGCTTATCGATTGCCATTTACCCGTTCCAAACATATATTACTCGTGTAGCACACGTATCCCGAACCATCTATCTACAACTGCTGCAGCTAAACGAAAATTGAAAAGAAAATGCATTGGATACGCTAGATTGCGGTTGTTTGTTCCGCCGGTTTTGTTTTCAAAACAAGCTGAAATTTACTACACTTCAGATACGTGAACCCAAAATCAGCCAGTCACTTCCTTTAAATAGACAGATTTTCGTTTCTTTCTTTTCGAATATGGCCGAAGGGTATTGAATGCTGCAAAGAAACCACGCGATACCTTTCAACCGTACAAATTATTAAAAGTAATATGAAATATCGACGTATTATCAATTTCATTTATGCATTACATTATTACGAAAATACCTTTTTTAAAAATAACATTAACCATTGAATCGAAATAGAAAGTGAATTTCAAGAATATGTACATCTCATGATAATTAAATAATATAAGCAGACAGCACGGAAAGGCGACGTTATATTTTCAATTCCAATTTCATATTAATTTGGGGATTAAGCCCTGCTTGGCATAAAACTATAATTCTTTCACTTAATAAAAGTGGTCTTAGCGGTAAATCAAGAGGCGTTTTGCATTCACCCGAAAAAAAACGGATAAAAGGTAAAAGGAGATAGATAAATGTAGCTAAAGGGTAAGATGCGAAATAACTGAATTAGGAGAAGAACCAAAAGTGGGGACGCTATCAAACACCCTGCAAAAACCCGTCAAAATTGAGGTAGATGACGACAAAGTTGAAAATGAAGAAGGTGTAAGATCTACCTTGATCCGGTATTCACACTACGGTTTTTAATGGAAAAATGTAGATGTACAAGTGGAAATATAGTTTTCGTACTTTGGTGTAGAAATTACTCACTTTCCGCGCGCATTTGCATGCAGAAAATTACCACTTTCTGCACTCTTATGTAAACATTTTCTGCACTCTAATATCAACACTTTGTGCACTCTATTGTCAAGTGCTAATCATCTGATTGACTGAATCTAACAAATGTCATTTGTTAGGAAGATTTCAACCTTTCCATATCAATTTACTGTAATTTTAGGTAGCAAATTACATACTTTTCAAAAACAGTAGAAAATGGGGATATTAAACATTTTTGATGTACAAAGATGACTCTGTAGAAAAAATATTGTGTCTGCCACGTGTTAAAACTAGTGTATTTCACCCTTGGTACTACTACTTCAGTTGTGGAGCTAGACTCTGCTTTAGCACAATATTATTCCTCTAAACTAAAAAAACTGGATTTCAATTGAAATTAATTTGATTATTTCCTTCATATCCGTAATAATACGTAATCACCATGGTTTCTGTGAGTTTAATAATGACTAAAATTCAAACGTCAAAATTTAACCGGGGTTAAAAATGTGTCAACATTTAATAGCTTGTGAATAATTAAAGATGCTTGGCCAACTGAATTTTATCTATTTATTCAGGAAATAATCACGCCGAACATTCCGCGTGCATGTAACCTAGCCTGAATAAATTTAGAAGATTTTCTGTCAGAATGTTTTGCTCTGAAGAAATATATCTCGTAAATTTTCCGCCCCAAAATCCCTCCTGCTACTCACTCGGGATTCTTGTTGAGCGGCAAATTTGATTGACAAATTTCTTAGCAAAACATTCTGACAGAAAACGTCAAAATTTAATCGGCTATATTAATGCACTTGGGATATTACTGTTGATTATTCAAAAGTATAATGAACGAACCAATGAAAATCGGTCAATTTGTCAGAAACGGTCATTAAAAATTTAATGTATTTGAAACCACCTAATGTCGTAGTGTTTTCACGCGAGCCTGATTGATCTCAATTTATTGAGCAGCCTTTGACTGGCATTTCGCCAAAAGCGCAAAGTGAAGTTTGCAAATCGGCGTCGTTCTAAAAATAATAATCGTGTTGGAAGCTCCAGTATTGAATTAATAGTGGAAAACGTTAAAAATGTGTACTGTCGAACACGGTAAAAGTAATATACCCATATTGTTGAATTATCTTTCCAAATGTCACTCAAGGTAAAATTTTTTAAGAGAATTTGTTTCGTTAACATGCCAATTATTGCAAATTTCTCTCAACAAAAACTGCTCAAATTCCACTCGACCTGCGGTCTGGCGTAATTTTTAACGCAGTTTTGGTTTTGAGAAATTTAAAAGCAATAATTTGCACGTAAACCAAAAAAATTCTCAAAAAATTTTTACCTCTTGTGACATTACCTTAAATAATTCACTAGAATGAAAATAATAAAATATATCTAAAACACCCAACTTACTATATAAATCTGACAGATACAAAGCAAATTAAGACTATAGATTATAGTACCCAGAGCTGAGGGGTGTTCAAAGACTTACGAATTAATAAATACGAATACTTTTTGGCACTACGCATATGAAAACTCCCTAGTTTACTCTCTCAAAAGAAGAACTAAAGTGCAATTTTTCCTACCAAGGCAGAAAAAAGTAAACTTAAACAATGTTCACACTGATAACTAATAAATAATTGCTATGTTACCAAGTACGTTTTGTCACCATCAGAAACAGTTATGTGAATTTTGACGTTTTAAAAAGCTTGTCATATTGACAGCTCATTGCGAAATCAGATTTATTTCAAAGTCTTTGACCCGGAGTTCAAACAATAGTGGGACTAAGGTGCCATGTTATTTCCGGTGTAATTATTCCCTCGTCTTCATCTCGGGAATAAACTTCACCATGATGGGGATTAAATGACACACTTTAGTCCCTTGGTATATAATGCACTATTGTTTGTTTGTTCTTCTATAGTAGTAATTTATGTACCAAGGTAGCAGAATAGAGCTTTATTCGAGCAGGAAGAATATTAAACCCTAAGTCCGTTGGGCACGCCTAAAAAATTGGGCATACCTAAAGTATGACTTTAATTCTTTGTATTCGTTGGTAAAGTAACTCTTTAATCCCTATGGACGCGTTGGTGTTTTCTTCCTTTAGTTTCGTTGTAACAGGATTTTAAATCGTGCTTTTATCCTCAAAAATATTCGAAAAAGTATTGGTAGCTACATAAATACTTTAATCTGAATACTTTGTTCCGATTACTTTTTTCTCAAGTATTTAATATTAGAAAGTCTTCGAATACTGTTTTTTTTTAGTATTTAGTATTCGTTATCCGAATACTTTTCTTTGGTATTTGACCTAGCTCTGACAGTACCAACTTTCAAAGTAATTAGGGCAAACTATTGATGCTACTGACAAAGAAAATATGGAATTGCAAATATTACGAATACCTATGTACTATTACATGCCAGTGACTAGGTTTTCATAGTAGCGAGACGTATGCATAGCTTTTGACTGCTAGCAGGACATTTAACTTACCTCAAAGAAAGTCAGTATATTCCGTGATTCAAAGAATTGCAAAATAGTAAATACCAAACCAATGCAAACGGCTATAAGTGTATCTACAAAGTGAAAGATATAAAAAAGTCTTAGAAAACTGAGTTTTGCTTATAGTGTGGAATTAAATACAAATAAATGTGGTTGAAGTGGAAGCAATGAAATAAAATTGCTCTATACCTAGGCTGCAACGCTTACGACACGTAGCTCTGATAGTTAGCTAAAGCGTGTATGGCAGTGGGTTTCCGTTTATGATATTGTCACCAAAGGAGAATTTTTAAAAGATGGAATTTAAATTTAATTACTTTTGGACTGAACTACTGAACATAATTTTGAAATATGAGCATTCAATTAATAGTGTTTTTCGTATGCAGTTAACTCATCATTTTCAATAGCAAACATTTCTTAAAAAATCGGTTACAATGAATTAACTTCCACTTTATCATGATATTTAGAATCCACTTATTAAGACAGAGACAACTTGGACCATAAGATATCTTACTTTGAGAAACAAATTAACAAACAAGTAAACAGAACAGGATATATCGCGCGTTTCAGCACGTTTAGGGCAAGCCTTGGATGTTACTATAAATTTCCACAGTATCATGTTTCAGCCTCCAAATATTGATTTCCTATTTAAATGTTGCACCTGATAGTTGTATTTAAGCCAAAAGTGCAATATAATTCTCTACGATACTGTATATTTCATTTATACATGTGTCAAACAAATACAGTACAAGCTTGACGGTATGCTACTCAAGGATTGTTATTGAATCCTTAAACAATATTCAAAAAATTCTTTGGAACTAGTATTAAAAATATTTCAGTACAGAGATACCACGTGTTGGGAAATGTTTTCTTTATTTGAAAACTTAAACAATGCTGTCAAAATGCCAAAAGGTAGAACATCCAATTAAAGAACCCCTACAGTATTATTCTATTACTTAATATGTGAGTATTCTTGTTGGGCATTTGCGTAGACAAGGGACTGATAAAGTCAAGTATGCACTAGAATCGTTTATTATGAAGACCATTGATCATAACAACACCCCCCCCCCCCCCAGCTTACTGTATTAGTTGCCTGAATTCCGAAAATAGACTCTCCTTATACAGTGCCTTCGGAAATGAACTCGTTTTGAATGGTCATTATTTGGCGCCTTTTATTTTAACTAGTGTACCTGTATAATACTAAAGTATTATACAGGTACACTATTTTTAACTATTTGATGTTTGCTACACGTGCAGTGTTATACAACGTATGAATAATATGTTGGTGGCACTGTAAGTCTACAAATTCGAGGTTAGCAGGTTAGGTTTTGCGTCAGCTTGTGTCAAAACTGACGCAAAACCTAACCTGACAACCTTCAGCAATGATAGAACGTACAGGTTACAGAAACTAGATTGAGTTTCAAGGTAGGTCATGAAAGGCGCTGTGGTCATATTTGATGAATTGGCAATATGTGGAAAGTTGTCAAACATACAAAGTTCTGTTACATTTTAAATGACAAGTAATCAGTTACGGTGGGTAGAGGGATTTTGCTTGCGCAGTGACTAACGTCATATGACAGATTCTTTGTGTTTTAAAGTGTGAAAATTGCTGTTGTTGGGATAGAAGGTTTAGCAGAGCCTGGTTGTTCAACTTAACACCATTATTTCCGCAATCTTTAACATTCAAGAACTGATAATACACCATGCCCCAATTTTGCGTACGCCTCTGATTTATTGTGTCATTTAGCTTAAATAAGGTTAACAATTTAATGTCAATATGATAGATGTAAAAATGTTACCAATACGAAACTTGGAAATTACTGGATTCTAACATTAGTTCCGATTTTCACCGCGTCGCAATCTAGATTCTGTAACCTGTATTACTCATAGGATGTAGCCAACATCAAATAGTTAAAATAAATGGCGCCAAAATAATTACCATAGTAATTGCTTCTGTGGCAGATTCTCAAAGTAACACATTTAGAGAAAACGCACTAATGCCAACAGTTCGCACAAGTAAGCCAGTAATAAGTTGTAGCATGAGTTCATCCACATAACAGCCAATGAAAGTGACAGAATGTTTTATTCAAAACAGAAGATTGTATGTATTGTATTATGCTGATACCTTGTTTAAGTGTCAGAGGAAATAAGAAGTTCAAAATAAAATTCACCTCAGAGCTAGCAAGATAACAAATACGATGTATCCAATATGGCTTACCTAATGTAAAATACTTTTAGTGATTTGGGAAATGACGTTAACAGAGACGTACGGCAATGTACATAATTTATCTTTTTCTCCATATTCCAAATATGTTATTAGAATATAATGATGACGTATTTTACGGAGGAGGCAATTTTGAAGCGCTTTATTTTTCTACCAAAACAATGAGATAAGCAATTGCAATATTACCGAGTGCCATTTCGAAAGGTGGTATATACAAATTACTTGCTACACAGTTTTCATTTTTCTAGTTGAAGGTTCAGTAGATCGAAGCGAAATTCAACTATACTCGTAATACTGAAATGTGCGAATTACTCTTAATTCTCTTCCAAACTGACAACAAAATGAAAGATGGAAATTCTAAATGTAAAATGGCAGCCACAAGATCTAGTGCAATAAGCTCTCATCAGAGAAATTTTTATGTGGGTGGCCGTATACCGTGTGTCCACTTTCAAACTGGAACATAGGGATTTAACATTGTTTTTAACAGTTTTATGGATTCCTGCTCGTCAATTCAACCTACAGAAAATGTTTTGGTATCAATGGAAAGAGAAAATTATTGCGCATCTAATGGTATCAAAAATTAAATGATTTTTGTTAATTTTCATTGAATAATATTTATCAAAAGTTTTCATGTTTTTTAAATATGAGTTGCCTTGACTTGAAAACAGTTGACAGCTATACTCAAATTAATTTATTTGATGACATTCAGAGTTAGTACAGTAGTTTTTACTTTATAAAATGAACGATTACTCGAAAAACATATTACAGTGGGGTTAGATTGCGTAGATTGAGAGATTGGTTTTCCGTAAAATTTGATAACAGTCCAATACTGTCTGCATCTACAATACACAGATATGTCCGATCGCAGGAGTGTTGGTGCATACAGCAGGGAATTGCAAGGTGTATTGAAATTGATCAATATTGACCCACAATACAGTACAAGAGAAATTGGTTAAAGTCTGCGGTATCTAAGATATTAAAGAAGCACAGATATCATCCATACAAACCACAATGTCATCAGGAAATATTTGAACCAGATGAAGAAAGTATAAATGTATTTTGTGAAGGAATGCAAGAAAGTGCCAATCAAGATCGTCGTTTTTTGTCATCAATATGTTTCACGCAAGAATGTACTTTTACTTTAAACAACGTGTGCAGAATACTAAATATTGGGCTCAAGAAAAACCAAGAATTAATCTGTGTACAAGAACCTAATAACCTCAAAAAATTCATATTTGGGCTGGGATTCATATTAACAAAATTATCAGACCGTTTTAAATTATTAGAAATTTAAATTCGAACACTTATTTAGAACTTTTGATTAATGAGGTAGGTCTTGCATTGATACAAATTTATCACTCTCCGCAAACTAACCTCATTGTAATAGGTATCTTATAACCATAAGAATTATTGTTTATTAATTGCGAAATTGTTTATGTATAGCAATAATGCTAATAAAGTTATTTTCATAAAAACTCCTTCTTTGTCGAAGTAAAAACAACTGTACTAACTCTGAATGTCCTCAAATAAATTAATTTGAGTATAGCTGTCAACTGTTTCCAAGTCAAGGCAACTCATATTATATAAACTTTTGATTAATATTATTCAATGAAAATTGACAAATTTAATTACATTTTTCATACCATTAGATGTGCAATAATTTTCTCTTTCCATTGACACCCAAACATTTTTTGTAGGATGAATTGGCGAGCAGGAATTCATGAAACCGTTAAACACAATGCTAAATCCCTATGTTTCAGTTTGAAAGTGGACACCCGGTATATAGTATGTCCTAGGATTTGTGTTACAAAGGATGCGATGGACTAAAAATTTTTGAATTTTATTTTAAGTATGTTGGATTAAGTCCTGCTTGATTTGAATAGAATTTTAAGAATATAATCAGTTTTTGAAAAACAAGTCAAGTCGACTTTGACAGTGAAGCGAAAACTATTTTCATTCCAAGTAAACTATATTTTTCGTTCATGATATGGCAAAATTTTACTAAAAAAAAGTTGTTCAGAATGAGAAATTATGGCTCTATGCAAAATTTCAGCAAGATCTACCTACTTAGATTAAACTGTCATTTTTAATAAATACAATTTATTTTGTTAAATCTAACAAATAATGGTTTAATCTAGGTAAGTATATCTTCCTTAAATTTTGTATAGAGCTATAATCTCTCATTCTGAAGTTTACGGGAAAAGAAAATAGTTTTCGCTTTACTGTCAAGGCCGACTTGTTTTTCAAAAACTGAAAATATTCTTAAAATTCTAGTCAAACCAAGCAAGACTTAATCCCAGAATCTTAAAATAAAATTAAAAAATATTTAGTCCATCGTACCTTTTTTAACATCAAGCATGGCACACTGTATACAGGATATTCATAAACGTATTAGAAATATTGTAGGAATCAATTGTGCAACTCATTTAGGGTCAAAAGGTCGAGATAACCATATATATATTCTAAATTCAACCGTCAACCACTTATTCTTGATTTTATCATTTTTCCGACCAACATCCCCTCGGCCATAAATGTTACTTATTTCCCATATCAATTGAATGTTATTGTTGCAAACAATAGTGCTATTTTCAGTTTTAACTGTCAATTATCAAAAATTTTAATAGTTACAGTTGTAAACTTTGTTAACATACCTAATTACAATGTCAAGCTTATTTTTGAACGCGAAATAAGCTGATATTGTGTATGGTTTGTGGGATGGCAATGCTTTAACGGTGCAAGCAGAATACAGAATAAGGTATGCTAACGGAATATTACCTACGCATACATTTTTAACTATTTTATATCGGCAGTTACGAGAATATGAGGCATTCCAACCAGGTCATGTGGCTGGGCAAGGTATTGTTCAAATACCCGTAAACCAAGAGGAGGACAATCTTAATTTATTAGAGGAAGGTCCGACACCAAGTGAGCAGACAATTTCTATGTGTACTGGAATATTCAGAAATAAGGTGTATTATGCACAAATATTCCAATAACCTAGTGTTTCGTCGCTAATTAGGTTTGGAGAACTATAAGAAGGGAGCGTGTTCATCCATGCCATTATCAAATAATTCAGGCTCTGGACAATAATACACAAGCTCTTTTTAAGACAGGCGCACGAAGATACTCTGCCTAATATTTTATGAACTGACAAGGCCTCCTTTACGACAGACGGAATTACTAATTTCTATAATTTCCATAAATGTGTAAAAGAAAACCCTCATTGAAGGCGACGCTCTCATTTCCAACAAAAATGTTGTGTGAATATGTTGGCTGATTGCTGAACTACCACAACGTTTGAATACCGAAAATTACGAAGATTTTCTAGAGAATTCATTGTAGATATTACTGCAAGATGTCCTGTTAAATATTAGACATGAAATGTGGTAGGAGCAGGATGGGGCCCATGCAAATTTACGTGTGAGAAATTCGCTCAGCACACATTTCCCAGGGAGATGAATTGGAACAGTCAGTCTAGTGGCTAGGCCACAGCGTTCGGCGGTCCCAACTCCCATGGACTTTTATCTCTGGGGTCACATGCAACAGTTACTTTTTCCTACGAAAGTACACACCTTGTAGGAATTACTTAGAATACAACAGGCTGCAGATACTATTCAGAACAACCCACAAATTCTTGTACGAATCCAAGAATCACTTTTACGGCGCACAGACTTGTGCATCGATCGCAATTGGGACAATTTTGAACAGTTTTTGTGAATAATAATAATGATAATATAACGTTAAAAAGTTTATTTAGAAAATTTACTTTTATGAATGTTAATCACAAATTATATAATCCTTCTATAGTTTCAGTATTATTTGAATGGTGAAAATAATTTTACCGCGGCTTTCCTTGGATTTATAAAATTATTTAGTGTAACAACGTCCAATTCTGAGTTAAGTTCTTAGTAAAGCCCTTTACAGATTTTGTTTTGTATATTATTGAAAGATTTTGCCATCAAAGCTATGAAGTGATTGTTGATAAAGTTAATGAACACGACGGTAAGAATATTGAAGGTGTGGGAGAAAACCAGGCGGTGAACGGCGTCGTTTTGAATAAATGGAAATAGGAACGCCCCAAAAGAGCAAATATAACTGCAGTCGGATTAAGAATAAAGAAGCAGAAGAATTCAACATTACTTTATATAATCTAATCTATTTACTCTGAATATATTGATGCTTATTTTATTCTATCTTTCCTACATTCAAACATAAATATATCGAGAGATCCAAAAAAAACTGTTCCTCAGCGGGCTGTGGAAATTCAATGTATGAATAATATGTTGGTGACACTGTACGTCAATGTCAAATTCGAGGTTACCAGGTTAGGATTTGCGTCATTTTGTGTCAAAACTGACGGAAAACCTAACGTGATAACCTCGAATTTGACATTGACGTACAGTGTCACCAACATATTATTGATACGTTGAATTTCCACAGCCCGCTGAGGAACAGTTTTTTTTGGATCTCTCGATACATTTCTCTAAACACATTACAAAAGAAAGTATAGGTTATATCTTCATCACAAATAATATGGATATCAATAATTGTCTTCGTATGAGTAAGCATTACTTTTCATACTTGACTTCACGTAAGAGTATCCGTGATTGCATATTATATTCAAAATGTAACGTTGAAAAGAAAATAGTAGGTCTGGACAGAGTATTATTTAAGACTTCATGGAGTCAACGAGCCTTTTCTTCTTCTAGCTCTTCACACGCCAACACAATATAGAAATTTAAATATGCAACTAATGGCTTTACTGACGTGGGTAAATTGATTGCAGTGGTAAATATTGTAATACACTAATTTCACCATTTTCAGATGCACAATTTCTTAAAGAAAAACAAGTAACTTCTATTTTTTACATTGGAATCCGCCTACTAAATGGAATTATCTGTCGGCGCTTTGGGTATACAGTTTGAGATTTGGAAAAATAAATTAACAAAGAAATAAAAAATCTAATGTGTTAATAAACAGCCGGCAACTACCATCAGATCTAAATTGTTTAAATGCTGCTTCGATTTTGCGATTTTTAATCAAGCTATATCAGCTTTAGCTGCACTTCAGGAAGGCTAATCTACTAAACAAATTTCTTATGTGTATTTTTCGTAACATATTGTAAGCTAATATGAAGAAGCTTCTTCGATTTTATTTTCTCAAAAATACGAACTGTTTAGTCTCGTTTGTAAAATATTACTTTATCACCGATTATTTGTCTGTTCGCACCATTTAGGCACTAAATCGAACTAAGTTTTTTTTATTTCTAAACATTTCCAGCAAGTTGCCATTGTAAAGTGCAACGTACGTATTACGTTTCAGTATCCAAACGTCCTCTCTTCTTCTTCTTCTTCTTATTCTTATTCTTCTTATTCTTCTTCTTTTTCTTTCAGTCACTATAACCCCAAGTGGGTCTTGGTTTGTTCAACTATTGTATCCCATTATTTTTTTTTCTAGTGGATTTTTGCAAAGGGCGCTTTATAGTTGTTTAATGAATTTAAATTTGAAAGAGTTTCACTCAGCGAAAAAGACCGTGTGAAGAATGATTCAGGAGTACAATTGAGTTACATTTAAAATTATTAGGAGCATCTTGGGCATTGGCAGGACTGCAATAAACAAGATTTTACATAATCACGTGGGTGTAAAAAAATCCGTTGGCGGTGGATATCACTCAGTTTAACAAACGCTCAAAAACAACACCGTGTGTAATGGTGTAATAAAACTCTTAAGAAATATGGTGCATGCAGGTCTAAAGCAGTTTACAAAATCGTAAATGGTGGCGAAAGCTGGATATATGTGTTTGAATCCGAATCCAAGCGGCAGCCTGCACAATGGGTGTTTTCAGCATATCGTAATTCAGTTAAAGTGAAGCGATCTCCAAGTGTTGGTAAGAAAATTATTGCTTGCTTCTTTTCAAAATCAAGACCTCTCACAACTGCCGTGCTTGAAAACAAACGTACGGTTACTAAAGAAGGGTACACAATAGCATACCTGCCAAACGTTGTTCAGTAAGCTCGGTTAAGGCGCCCAAGCCCACGTGGTTGCGATAAAACTGAATTTGGATAAAATGCAGTAGCAAAATAGAGTTGTTTGAATATTCCAATCCCCTAGGGTCTATTAGGTTAATGCACTCTCACTGATTTATCCAGTTTGTCTCAAAAGTTGGCACCAGACCCTAACACAATTTTCTTTCGTAAGCTATAAAATTTCATTTCAATGTGCTACTACTTCATAATTTAATGACCATACTTGTTAATCATCCTGTATATTAAAAATTTTGTTTTATTTCTTATAACGTCTGTCCGAAACAATAACTATTCGAAAATAAATACTATTTTTATACATCACGCCTACCGATAGCTGATGATAGATAAGCTTAAAAATTGACGCTGGCATAGTATTTTAGGCACGGAGAAGCGGTTGCCAATTCGTCGAACTTTTTCGCACGGGCTTAAGTTAGCTCGAGTCAGTCAAGCAGCTAGCGTCCAAAAAAAGGGTGTGCCTATTTGTATGTGATTGCTCCGCGTAAAGTAGCATCAAGCTTGAAAACCTCTTCGACCCAATTTTGGCACCTTTCGTCGGAGGTAACGATTCCTATGGAAAAATATTCAAATATGAAATTCCGTTTTCGGTCTAATTTTTGTACAGTTGAATTTTATTTCTACCTTTAGTCGAATATTTAGAGCAACTTGGGTTGCTCTGTCATCAATCGTTCTGCAACCAGCCTGTATAGTGATGCTTTACTCCGACCTAGGCCTGAAATCCTTCTATCCATTGACGCTCTTTACCAACGCACTAAAGTTGTTTACTATTTGTTCGATAAGCCTACTCCGCACTCTTCTTGCTGCGGAGACTTTAGATTTTTGCCTAATCTCCGCTCAGTGTGGAGGGTTGAACTATTCCTATGTTTGCTTTCAAGGCCGTCAATCCAAACTGCTTTATTACTAGCTACATCGACTATGCTCTGTTAGTAAGCAATGCATGTTGTGAATTACCGATGGTCAAGTTTATCGTGAAGTCACAAACAGGGAAACCCTGAATAATTGTTTTGCTAGTATTATTGCGCTTGACCCGCCTTATTGTTTAGCTGAATGTAGGTACCCGTACTCTTCAAGAAAAATTAGCATTTCAGAAATTACAAAACAAGGTAGGTGACGTCTTGGAGCTGAAATCTTGCAGGTGAGAATTTAAACCCGTCTCTGGTGGCTCACAAATTACACGGATCTTTCTCCTTATATTTAAGTTACAACTTGTTTTGACTATCGCGTACGAGCCTTTTATTCCGGCTTACAACTCCTTCCCTTGTTTTCCCACTGAGCTACTGGACAACTTTTTTGCTTTTTGCTGGTCGCAAACGGGTAAACTTTAGCATGTCAGTTAAGCGACAGTTCAGCATAAACTGAAACTCGAGTACACTAATTATCGTTGCTCTGCTCAAAACCACAGAGCTAAGAGATAGAGTAACAAGTTCAACAGATCACCAAGACACACACCGCACACAATGGTTGCTCTGCAAAGGCGCGCTCCAACTCTGTATCCCGAATCCGGAGCAAGTTGAGCATTGTACCGCCAGATGCTAGCGCATAAAGCAATAGCAGCCTCTACACCGCAAGGTAAATGGAGTTACAGATAATACATACATACAATATTAGAATATAAATATCATGTTTCTCATATTATTGACATGATCGTACAAGCAAAATTTTAAATCGGGTTGGTTTTTCAAGCAAGTCCCAACTATGAGAGGGATACTTCAGTTATATGACATTGAAAGAACATTGCACATTAACTATTTTTCATTCATTTTGCTTTTATATTTAAAAATAAACATACATTTGTGTATACATAATAAAGGATGTAGGTATAGAATAATCAAAAATGATTTTCATCTAGTATATGGCTAGGGAGTATTCCCCCTACTTTATGAATGCAACTGTAAGCTGCTTAAGAATCAAATGGAAAATTTGAGATTTAAGTGTAAACGTAGTTGCATTCATAATTTAGGAACTATTCCATAGCCATACTATATGAAAATAGTAATTGTTGATCATCCTTTATGTTGCCCTTAAGTAACTTGATTTCCAATAAATTTTATTGTTATCAGTAAAGTGCTAATTTTTATAATGTGGTTATTATTATACCTAATATGTAGTTTCTATGATGGGCTAAATTGAATATGTAACTCTACAATTTTTTCTCATTTAAAATACTTGTAGAAACAACAAGTGTAAGGACATTCCACGTAACCTTACTAGCAATATTAAATTTTAAGCTTTAACACAGCATCCTTAAAGAATGTATACAGTCAGTAAACTTTTTCTTCTTCTACCTGTTGGTAAGCGAAGTTTTGCCTCCCTCAGCTCAGACGCCCAGTAGAAATTCGTTCCTCTCTTTCCGCCTGCGTCACGTTAATATTCTATGAAACGCAGTGTTTGTTCCGGATTAAAATTCAAATAAAAATACCCTCTTAGTAGCTCAAACACCAACCAAGCGGCGTCTTGGCGAGTAATAAATTTTACGCTGTACTTGTAGATCATGCCCGCTATCGCCTCATATAAGGAAGTAAAACTTTGATCCCAGGACGTTCACGGACGCGCATGATTTAAGATCCCCGTAAAAAAGACGTATTCTTTCGTCTGCAGTTCACGCCTGCTGAGACTTTGGAATATTAATAAACTTCCCACGAAACGAATGTTTCTGCTAAAATTAGTAACTGTGGGTTTCAGGGTTTATGTTCATATCATTATGATCGTTTGTTGTAAATGAGCAAATAAGCTGTAAGTCAATAAACGTACTAATTTGTATACAGAACCTTGCTATTCTAGGTGACGCTGCTGGTATATAAATTAAATAACATTTAAATTCAATATAATTTTAATGACCTCCCTCGGCTTACGATGCGTTGCTGTATTTAAGAGAACAGACTTGTTATTCAAAGTTTTTGACTCTTTTGCGACATGACCCTATATCTCTTGGGCTCCATTTACTAAAAGTTTAAAGCCTGACCTATGTGGTAATTACTACTTATCATTTCTCAGTTTCCGCAAAAATTAACAAAAAATTTTTTTTTTTCAGGTGCTCACCAACTCTGTACATATTTGTCCGACAATTCACGGTTTCACGCCAGGTAGACATATAATCTGCAAGCCAAATATCATATTCCTACAACAAATACGTTTTTGAGTTATACGGCCAACAACAGACAGACACACAGACAGACAGATGGAATTGAGAAAATTTGTTTTTTATCATCTAGGAACCCGGAAACGTGAAGATCTGAAGAAAACTCGGAAGGTGATTTTATGTCATTACAATACAAAGTAATACGAAGTAAAACTAGAAGCCGTTCACAAACTATCTAGTTTTGCAAATGATTTATAAACTATCCTGCCAATTTTTACTTTTTCTTTCTTCTACAATTTAAATGGCGTTGAATGATTTATATAATCATTCAACGCCATTCTTTTAATTATATAACAAATATTTATAGCTCATCTCATTTTAAATCACTAGTTAAAAATAATATTTGTGCTGTATTGTTTGTTTGTTGGTAATAGACAAGGTCTAGGCATGCGGAGTAGCAGGTACCTTAGACACCTTCTGCTTTGGTCATATGGCCAACGTACTACTTAGAATTTTTCCGAGACTAAGGAGTGCAACCCTAGCAAGGGATCTTAAATCTAGAATGCTTAACTCATATATCTAATACTTACTATATTGCTAGCGCTATGAGTGGGAAACTTACCAAGGAAGTGAGACAGACAACCAACTCTTCAATGTATAACGGTGAGCGTTGCGCAAGGGCGGCGGCGTCGTCCACCCAATGGGGAAGTGGTCAAGTTTAAAATTCGCTTCTAAAGGCGGAGTTTGAATTATCACGCATGCGCACAAGACGCGTTATACTCTAAGTGAGACTATGTCGGCGCCGTAATGTTTTCTGGCGTTCCGAGGCCCTACTAGCAATATATGTGTATTATATATATGGCTTAACCACTGAGCTACGGAGCCCGGCTGCGCTGTATTACTCCTGATGATTAATACAATATCTTTTAATAAAATCTGATATCCATTTCTCTTAAAAGTTTGAACAAGAGCTTTTAGTAATTGATGAGAACGTTTCGAAGAGCTTTCGAAAAACAGAAAACACTAATGAAATAAGCCTAATTATAGTGGCTTAGGGCCGACGAGTATGTGTTTCGAAAGCTAAACGACTGATGCCTTATTTTTCTACTAACACAATATTAATTAGGTACCCTGCTTTTACGCGAGTTATTGCGCTTCCTGCCAGTTGCCAGGTGTGACAATTGAACTCCGTACCTTTAAAAAATCAGTCGAATTCCCTAACCACTCGACTAGGCTGGTCTTATAACACAAAAATCAACGCTATATGTCAGTTATATAAATATATAATCTGTATTAGACTGTCTGCATTGCAGCACAGATATGTAAAGCATGCATGAATGCCTTCTTACAATTTATGTTTTAAGTTCTATTCAACGTTCGTATTCATAGATAAAAACTTACTTTAGTGTTCTCATTAAAAAACTATTCCAAAATTGTTTATCTTCAGCTTGCATCTCTGAGAGGTAATCGTTCTAAGTTTCAACGGAAGACACTGCTGTAGACACTCCAAGAACTTTAGATAATAGCTATTTACTTATACGAAGAAACTTTTGAAATGGTGTAATGAAATGGCTTAGTTACAATGCAGTGCCCTGAAGGTAGAGAACAATAGAGTTCTTGCCAAATACTCGCATGATCTGCGGATTCAGATTCAACTTACGGAAAATTGTTATTATACGGGCGCTGTTAAACTAATGATTTGTAGCAGGCTATGGAGCCCAATAAAAACATAAATATTTTCATAATATGAAGATATTTTGATGGTTTCCAGTTGTAACTATGAGAAGCCAGGGTTAAAGGGTATAGACAGACAGGTTTTTGTTTTTTCCTTTGTCGTTTGTTGTCTGCTAGACATTGTAGAAGTGCACCGGATTGCTTTTCGGGCAATGATGTTCTACGATTACAAATTAATGTTTGACATACTAACGAAGTCACCATAATTTAGTGGCAGCTTTGGGTGAACACAATCTTCCGTTGTGTACTGTTAGTTAGTTGTTGGTTCCGTGAACTCCTCGTGGCTGGGGTACCTTAGAAGGTGAATCCAAACGTGGACGACGTGAGCGAATAGCTGGTTAAGAAAATCGGAGTATAACCTATGAAGAGATTGGATAAGAACTAGGTTCTGGATCAGCAGTTGTAGAAAACATTATACATCAACAGTAGGGTGTGAGAAAGCTAGCAAGTTGGTGAATTACACAGTTAATCGAAGAACAAAAGCAAACAACTGAACGGATCTGGAGTCTAGTAAATATTTGACTAACCTTCCAAAAACGGTGTTTTTCCCGTTGCGGTAAGTGAATTTTCGTCGGATTTTGCTCTAGATTCGGCAACTTAGAATGTCGTCGGGGTGCTTAAATAATTTTTAGTCATTACTTCCCTCGTCTGAAAGAGAAAGGAAGTATTGTAATCACGAAAAAATCACCTTCCGAGATTTCTTCAGATCTTCACTTTCGGGGTCCTTAGCTGACGAAAAGCAAGTTTTCACAATTCCGTCTGTCTGTTGGCGGTATAATTCAAAAACTATTTGTCGTAGAAAGATGATATTTTGCATACACATTATATATATATAAACTCCTGTTCAAAATTAACGCACCACTCATATTTTTCGACTTATTTTGATTATTTAAGAAAATGTTAGGGTTTACTGTAACAAATAATAGGTGGCTTGTCTCAAACAGTGGTTGTTATCAATTTTGTACTGTTTTTGTGATTGCACGTCATTTATCTTTAGTGAAAAAGATTAATTATCTTGCTCACGTAATTCCTTCAGTTTGGTGAGTGTATTTTTTAAAGTTGCTACTTGAGCGTTGGTTATTTTTTCTTTTGTAGATTCATTCACTAGGTCAATATTTAACAATTTAACTAAAAAAATAAATCGGGCATGTCATTTAAGCAATGATGAATGCGTAAGAGCTTCAACTTTGCTAGAAGAGGGAAGAAGTATCCGTTATGTGGCTAATTTATTAGGTGTCAATCATTCTACAGTCAGTTGAATAGTTAGAAGATTTAGGGAAACCGGATCGCACCATAGAAAACGTGGCCAGGGCAGAAAAAGGTCCACAAGTCAAATTGATGAGCGCTTTCTCCGACAACAGGTGTTACGAAACAGAAACAGTACTAGCAGAGAGCTAAGTAATTTACTCAAAATTGTCAGAAATGTTAGAATTTCTGCTTTAACCGTCAGAAGAAGACTAAAAGAAGCCAGATTGTCGGTAGAAGGCCTGCTAGTGCACCACTGCTTACCCCAGATCACAGATCACGCAGATTAAGATTCGCTAGAGATCACGAACAGTGGACTATCGAAGACTGGAAGCGAGTTTTATTCACAGATGAAACTAGAGTGAGCCTAAAAAGTCCAGATGGTCGTGCTAGAGTATAGCGGAGGCCTGGAGAAAGATTTTGCGAATGCACTGTCTCTCAAAGAGAGCTATTTGGTGGTGGATCAAAAATGTTCTGGGGAGGAATGTGTTTTGAGACATGTACAGAATTAGTCTCCATTCCTCCGCGGTCCATGAATGCAGAATCCTATCTGGAAACATTATTCAAGATCATGTGATGCCGTTTGCGCCATTTATACGGGATCCCTTCATATTCATGCAGGATAATGCGAGGCACCACGTCGCAAGACCTGTGTTAGATTACTTAAACAAAGTCAACATTGAAGTCTTGGAGCGGCCACTGCGCAGCCCAGACTTAAATCCACTCAAGCACCTTTGGGATGCTCTAAAAAGATTGGTCCGATGTCATACACCTGCCCCAATGAGCCTGCAAGAATTGGAGCGAGCTGTTCTCTTAAAATGGGAAAACATTCCCCAAGCGACTATCCAGAACTTAATAACAAGCTTACCACAACGAATGCAATCAGTTATAAGAGCTCGTGGAGGTACTACGAGGTATTAAGGTTCATAAATACTGTTTGTAAATTGAAATTTTCCTTTGTATGTAGAGCTAAGTTGATTTTTACAATATTCCAATTTTGGTACCTGATCACCAAATTTTGTATAATTCTTCGGATTCTAAATAAAAATGAATGTTCATTAATGCAATATTGTTTAATTACCTTCATTTATATTATACTAACGTTAAATTATATACTGAGGGCAATAACAAAGACATAATTACAAAATTTGTAGTGGTGTGTTAATTTTGAACAGGAGTGTATATAGGGTGATTCGGGAGGAAGTGGCAATATTTTGAAGACATATCGAGGAAGTCAACATAAGCAAAATAAACTCATATGTTCAAGTCCGATTTTCATTTGTTTCGGAGATATTTTGATTAATTGTATAATTTACACAATCTTCTGTTTTCCCGAATCCAACGACAAAATTGTAGCCTTAAAGGATAATCGCCTTCGTGGAGATTTTGTACTTTTTGCAAATGATAAGCGTTCAAACCCTGTTGTTTAAGTGTTTTCCAAGCCATTGTTTGTGGTATTTTAAATTGGATTGCGATGCGTCTTGTACTTATCTCTGGATTTTCGTCTACCACATCCAGAATATCTTCTTCAAGTCCAACAGCAATTCCGTGTTCTCTTTCAGAAACAATACTTGCACTTGGAAATGTCCCAGTTTCGCCGGCATGTGTAAAAACAGTTTGAAATACTCGCTTGTTAGGAATTCTTCGATTCGGAAAACGACGTCGATACTCCTCCACTGCACGAACATTACTACCATTACAGAACCCATAAACAAATATCATTTCGGCATATTCTTTATGACTAAATTTGTGGGGCATTTTTACAACTTCATAAAACTAATGTTGAACAACTGTCACTTTGAGATTTGACATTTTAAGAAAAAGTCAATTATCCCTGAAACAAATGAAAATCGGACTTAAACATATGAGCTTATTTTGCTTAGTTTGGCTTCCTCGACATGTCCTCAAAATATTGCCACTTCCTCCCGAATCACCATGTATAGTGTACCTGATGGAGTTCTTGACTGCTTCGTCGACTTCCGTTTTTGCATTCTTAACTTTCTGGCTCATATTTTCGGTAAATTGTGCTGTCCGAGACATTTAACGTAAGAGAACCACGGCGAACAGCGTTGGAGGGTGAAACTGTTGATTTACTATTATTAATATTGTCGTACTCTTCATAAAAAATGCATAATATTCAAATTAATTGTTGTGGCTGCACGTTATGCCGCATGTCCGATGGTTTCTTCTAATTTCCAGTTTTCGGCTCAACAATTTTAGGTTTTATTACCGTTATCACAATAACTTACACGAAAATATAATCTGACAGATTAGAAGCGTGAAATTTTAATAGCTATTTAAGTAACAAGGAATGTAAGGACCTATTAACATTTGAGGTAGGCAAGTACAAGCCAAGACGAAGTCGCGGCTTGTTGCCTGCCGAAAATGTTTGCAGACGATACATTCCGAGTTATCTTATTATATTTTTCCCGCTGCTTATCGAAATTTTCCTAGAATTTGGAAAAAATCGTTTGGTTTGTCACCTGTCACCAGGATTAGTTTTCGTGAGTCGTGCTACCTGTGAGTGTCACATGTCACCTAAACACTTGCAATTTATAAACAAAACGTCTAAATCTGCATCTTGCTTTGCTAATTTTATTACCCTAGGAAATTAATAATAATATTAAGTTCCGTTGTCAAGAAAAAGCAGCAAACAACTATAATCACCGACTTACACGTTTTGTTACTAAGGTTGTATCACTGACTTACATGATCAGCAGCGGAAAAATAAATTTTATGAATCGACATGCCTTTTTTCGAATTTCTTCCATTTCATCTATTTTACTAAAGATGAACAGTGACAGACAAAAGTCACGTGACTCCGAATGGGTATAATTTTGACGTTACTAAAGCACAATAAGCACCTCCAGTTGATGTTATGCGTTTGGCAGTACTGAAGTGTGTTGTTGGTGACACTGTGCGTCTATGTCAAATGCGAGGTTAGCTGGTTAGGTTTCGTGTCAATCTGAATCAAAACTGACGCAAAACCTAACCTACTAACCTCGAATTTGACATAGACTTACAGTGTAACCAACAACACACTTCAGTATTGCCAAACGTAAAACGAATCGCAGTTGCTAGGCATAAAAGTATTGCTAATGATAAAAGTACCACATTTCTTATCGATTTCCAAATGAAATGAGATAATAGTTTAAGCCGTTCACAATATTTTTAGGACAGAGTTGGCTATGATTTTTTCTTTTCATGTTGGACTAACTGATTCGGTGATGTAGCGGATGCAACTTTATTTTTCTGTCAGTGTCTATTCGACATTTTCTTGCCACCGCATTGCCAGATTTATTATTTTAGTATTCTTAAGAAAATAAATAATTTATCAAGTGTGTAAAAATAATTTTAATTTCCGTCAAAGGAAAAGTCAAATTGCTCAAAATAATTTTGTTACAACAAAAAATTCCATTAAACGATGCTACTTCGAATTTAAAAATGACAGACCAGATTTAAAAGAACACGAGTTGATGTCGAGACTAGAATAGTAATTTACGCTACAAGTATAGAAAGTGGAGCTTTTCAGTACGAGTCCTGAATTTCGAGACGAGTATGGAAAAGCCACTTTCATACGAGTTTCGTATAATATTTTTTCGTACACTAGCATACAAAACGGAATAATAAATTTATCCTCTCATCTGAATTTTCCGTAAAATTTATTAATTAGAAAGGTACACTTTGCGGTATTAGTACGGCAAAGTAAAATTCGTAGGGCAAAGTGCTACTTTTCCGTACGAATACCGCAAAATACTACTTTGCAGTACGAATACCGCAAAGTATAACTTTCTAATTAATAAATTGTATGGCAATGCAGCTCTTTCAATGCTAGTGTACGAAAAAATATATTTATTTGTTTCTCACTTGTAAACATCAATTTATCAAGTCACTGTATTCACCTTGAAAATGTTTCTTAACTGGCTAGCCAGTAAATTTTTTACTGGCTAGCCAGTTATATTTTACAAGCTTGCTCATAGATAAATGATAGCGTGCAAAGCCAGAGTTGTCTTCCTTAGTATGTGTCATATTGATTAATTTAGTTGCTTGTCAGTTTGACATTTTGAATAAATGGTGAATTTCTAGTTATTTACAAGTGAGGAACAAATAAAACATTCAACAATACACGCCAGGTAACCATTTTTACTGGCTCAAGGATATGACAGGCTCGCCTAACGGCTCGCCAGTCATCCCAATCCTATCGCCAGTAAAACCTGTTTTACCTGGCTTGTAATGTTAAATACTATTGCTGTACGTTAAAATGATGCATTATTGTTAAATACTTGTAATAATGTAATGTTAAACCGATGGTTCAAAGAAGATCAACAGAGATGAAAATAGAATAGTACGCAAGTAGAAGAAGAATAAACCTATAACTCGAACTCATTGGTAATGCGCAATCGCGTACAGCTTTAATGGTTTGGGTAATGGGCTAATGGCTGAGTTCAGCAGAACAGCTGACCGCAGATGATTCAGTATTTGTTGTTTTTGAATTAATTTATGCTGTTGTGAATTTGGTGGTTGTGCTTTGACTAGTGGTTATGAAAACAATTAGTGGCAAGAATGTATTGCTATATTTGTAAAAACAATAATCCAGTGTAATAATGTATAATAATTTACTACCTACGTATTTATTACTCTTTTAGTGTTGAAATGTTATGTGGCAGATGTGAAAATCAACATGAAGTAAAATCAGCAAGCCATCCATTTGACCAGATATTTACATTTTTCACATGTTAATTTCTATAACACCAATATTGCTCAATTACTCTACTAAATTGATTTGGCATCAGTTTGTGATGTGTTTATCCTTCCATACCACCAAGCAAGCAAGCATGCAGCAAGCGTGTAAAATAAAGTGGCATATTCATATCATGTACACAATTCTTATCCAAACTGCAATAAACATTAATACTGAATGCTTTTGTTTTGCATTATTTCTCATTTTCGTTTCTGTCGTCAATTCTCAAATCATTTAAAATTTTCATCCTTAATTTAAACAGAAATCCGGTAACAATGTACCTATTCAGAAAATATAACCTTAAACTGAAAACAACCTAACCTAACACAAAAAGTGTCAATTTCCATTAGGGAGTTTAGTTACCACAGAGGTACTGCCAACAAAATTACTAGATGGCCATAGCCTCACCTGACCCAAAAAGATCGTGAACGGCATATATATTACTCTACAAGTTGAGAAAAATGATGTTTTTCTGAACAAGTATGCGAGTACTTAAACTGCCATACGAGTTCAGAAAAACCACTTTTCTAACGTGTTGAGTATACTATTTTATCGCATTTCATAAGAAATGTAAAATATATATATAAGTGACACTAACTGTCAAAACATAACCAAGATGAGCATAACTCATTCCTATGTAATAAAGCACAATAAGCAGCTCCAGTTTATGTTATTCATTTGCATTTGCATTTCATCAATTTGCAAATTAACAAAGTATTGCAGGCGGGATTTGAACTTAGCGCGATTTCAGCGGTTGCGGGAGGATTTTGAGCGGGAATGAAGCAGGCGTGTAGCGAGCCCCTCGATTCCATCCTGCCGCGGAGCTCTGCCTCAGATCTCTGAGATGAGACTTCATTACATTCAACAAGCTTATTGTTGCCCATTCTTGTTGTTTACAACAATTATCCTGTATATGTTGGGTCTCATTTTGTCAAGGGTAAAGTCTGACCAATGTGCAAATTATTACTTTTATCTATTCCTCAGTTAAAGCGAAAATAAACAAAGTTCTATTTTTTAAAGGTGCTCACCCTGTATATGTTTGACAGACATTTTCTCGGTTTCATGCCAGATAGACATATAATCCGCATGAAAAGTATCGTCTTTCTCCAACAAATATTTTTTGAGTTATACCGGCAACAGAGAGACAGAGGTAAATAAAAAAACCTGTTTTTCGTCATCGGGATCCTGAAACGTGAAGATCTGGAGAAATCTCGGAAGGTGATTTTTTCGCGATTACAATACTTCCTTCATCTTTTAGCCAAGGGAAGTAAAAACATTTGCAAAAATTGAAAGCCCGGTTTTTTTGACAGTTTCCAGTTGCAACTTTGAGAGATTGGGGTTCAATCGTATAGAGAGACATACTGTTGATTTGTATAAGTTGTTTTTATCCACTAAACATTATAACAGTACCTCAGAATGCTTTTCGGGCTATTATTTTCTACGATTATAAGTGAAGTTTGATATATGACTAAAGTCACCAAAATTTAGTGACAGCAGTTGGCTGTGAATTTAAACATGGGCGTTCTACGTTGAAAATGTGAAAGTGCTACCGAGAAGCTGCTTAAACATAATCAAAATATAACTCATAGAGAGAGTCAACAAGATCTAGGATTATGGATTATTCGCAGTAAAAAAACGTTTTACACCATCATCTGAATGTGGAGAAGCTGGCAACTAGGTGGATTTCACATTTATAAATCGAAGAACAAGAACAAGCACGAGTGCATTATGTATGTTAGAAAAGTTCGATACAGGATCTTCAAGGATGTGTTGAAATTGTTACAGGTGACGAGCTTTGCATCTATAATTAAGAGTCTAGACGATGAAGTGTTTGGGTTTTTAAAAATGGGGCAATTCCAACAAGAGTTATTCAAAAGGGGTCTAGTTGTAGTAATTCTTCTTAACGCAAAACAATTTATAACTTATGATTCATACATAGAAGTTCCTTCAAGTAGTTGAAAAATTATGTAGTGATTGTCTAAAATCTGCTGTAAGTGGAATTTTTTACACCATGATAATACACCTCCACATACGGCTTTAAATATTCTTACACAAAATGTCCGAGTCACTCACCCTCCAGCTCCAGGTCTTGCTCCCAGTAATTTTTTTAAGTTTCAAAGATTAAATAAAAAAGCGTACGTGTTTGACAATCTTACAAAAACAGAATTCTTTGCTTGTTTCTGAAGTGATTTCAAAGAATGAATAACTTTAATGTATTTTAAAACAATAAAATTATTTACGTTAAAAAGTCGGTATTTCACTAATTAAAAATTAAGAAAGCAGCCGTCGTACTTATGTTAAACGGCAACTTTATTCTAATTTTTACCACTGGTAATATGTTGACTGATTTTTTATTGTTAACAATTTTAATAAAATGTTAACCAGATTTTTATAGCTAAAGGGATATATTTTTATTAAATTATATTTAATATTTTAATTGTGTATCGATCTAGACTACAAAAAAGTATTAATTTCAGTGAAATATGTATGATTGATTATTATCGATATTTGTGGTATGCACAATCAACTAAGATTTCGAATCAATAAGCTGCAGAGAATTGTTCCATCCACAAATTTTTAATTTGAGGGAAGAATGCCATTCGTTTATGGCATAATTGTAAATTATGGGATTACATACCTCAGAATTATATGTTTTGTTTGCTTCTAGATATTTACTTGAATTTCCGCTTAATAAAATAGCAAATAGCGACATAAGGGTACCTGCGTAAGGAAATATTAAGTGAATTATTAAACACAATTACGAGAAGCTGTATACCTTACCTGTAAACATTTTCACCTACAATTCTTTGATTTATTTGTGGATCTGCTAGGGAGCTGAGGATTGCTCAAATAACCGTTTTGTCATTTTTGCAATTTTATCGCAAATCACACATCATTCATTGTATACATTGATAGGGGTTAAACAGCAGGTTATAACAAAAACCAAAATAAATATTATACCAATTGAACTTTATCTACTACATACCTATTTGTTTCACTAAGTTATTAATATACATTTTTCTTATTTATTGTTTTAATTTAGGATTTTTGTAATATATAATATGAGTACTAATGATGCAATATTTTATTTAACTAGAGCTGTTTATGACTATTTAGACAATAATAAAATGACCTTGGCTGCCTTTCTTGATCTTGCAAAAGCATTTGATACTTTATCTCGTCGAGTTCTCTATTGAAAATTAGAAAATATCGGAACTAGAGGTCCGCTAATGATTTTATAGTCATATTTGACAAACCCAAAGCAGGTTGTTAAAGTAAATAATGTTATCAGCAATGAATTACAAGATCAGATGATTTAACTAAACTTGATGTAAATGCTAAAATTATTTCATTTGCTGATGATGCAGTGACTGTTTTTGTATCGGAGAGTTGCGATGCAATTACTGAAATCATTTTTCATCAATGAAACTGTTTAAGCACAATAAACTCAATTGCAAATGCGCACAAACTAAAAGCAGCTTTTCAGGTGAAATATTTATGTATAATTATTGATTCGAATATTAAATGGAAAGCCCGTGTAGAAGAATTAGTCAAAAAAAAATTAAAAATAACATACAAATTTAAATTACTCCAAAATATTCTACAACTTGATACTATTAAGAGGTTATTTCGCTCTGGTTCAGTCTGTAATTCAATATGGAACTGTAAGCTGGGATGAATTGCAAACTGTTATTTATACCAACTAGACATTTTATAAAAGCGTATTATAATAGTAATATTTACTAAGGACTTTAGTTACCTATACAAATGATATTCTTCTTCCGTTTCTCAATTTTTACAATCAATTGCTGTATTTGTATATAAAAATAAACAGTACTTTAGCGTCTTGTCTAATGAGCACGGTACAAGGGGTAACAAGAAATTGAATCTTTTAATTCCTAAAAAAAGTACAGCACATTTCCAAAAACATGTGTATTATCGTTGAGTAAAATTGTTTAATCTTGTTCCAGTTGATATTAAACCTTCTTAGTCATTAAACTTTTTACTTCCTTTTACAATAAAGGAACTATTGGATTCACCCCAAAAATTCGAATTCGCGTTTTCAAAGATCTTCAACCCAAAAACACAGAGCAGGCTTGGAACTACTAATGTATCACAATATAAGATCGAAGAAAAACAAACAATTGGGGAAAAGAAAGCTGAGCTGTGAAGTGGTGTTAATTTTGGCTTTCCCAATAAATAATTATTAATACTTGAATAAATGCCCTTCTTCCAATTCAGTGTGTTTAAAATTAATTCTATATCATTTGAGTAGGTTGTAGTACGTTGAATTAATTCGTAGCACATCTGCAGAGTGTTTAATTTGTGCATCGAGTAGTAGCTGGTTTTTTGAGGTTGTGTACGAGGTTTGAGCAGTGTAATTGTAGCCCTGTAAGCTAGAGGTAGGCAGCGACCTTCGTGGGAAGCAGTTGGAACTCTAGGTATGGACAACTACTGAATTGGAGGCGGTTTCGGAGCGGTCGAACTACAGGAGTCGTTCTGCTAGGTATCAGCAGGCCAACGGAGAAAGAAGGGCGCAGACATCGTGGGACTGGCTCTAGTTCAGACCTAGTTTTTATTGGAAAGCAACATAAAGGTCAGGAAAGTTTATCCTAAAATATTGACTTTAGTGATTTGCAAGTGGCGTCGGGTTTTTGTATTTCCGGCACACGCGTTATCTGAGTGTTTTTTGTTCATGATGTGTATTTACTTACTGTTATTGTTATCACCTATGCAACGCTTTAATTACGTAATCACTGATAATTTGTCGAAGAATAGCAAACTTGTTTTGCGAAATTGTAAGGTTGTATTGCCATATTTGAATTTGGTTCCAATTGGCTAAAATATTCAGTATTGTAGCGGTTCCAGTGGTTAAATGAGCATTGTTCAAGGCGTATACAAGTAAATTATTAAAAATATACTACGATATTTAAGTTGATAGCAAATGTATTTCCAATAATTTATACTAAATCAAGATAATACTTGCTAGGATATAGAAACTCAACCCTTTGAGATGATAAAGGCTTTAATTTAAATAAATAATCTACATCAAGTGTCGACCGCAACGTGGGACAAGAAAATTAATGAATTAGCTACGAAATACGTTACTCTACTCAAGAAATAAAATTTCCATTGAAAAACATGCCAAAATACAATTTAATGCGAAAATGGCAGACAAAAGGACAACAAGGAAAGGACATAAGTAAGTAGAAGAAATTGTGAAAGAAAAAAGAGGTGCAGGTGGAACAAACGGTAAAAGAAGCACCGCAACAAGAAGAACGGGGAGACCAAGAAGGTAGTCACGGCGAAGGGGCAAAGAAATAACTAGATTTGGAGCAATTAATGCATGTAATTGCGCAAATGAATATAAACATACAGGAATCTAAAGAGAACATGCAAGAGACAATACAGTGCACTGCAGAAGAAAATAGAGTAGCAGTACAGCGCCGCGCAGAAGAAAGCAGAGCACATGCAGTAGAAAATGTGAAAATAATGGAAGATAAGATGAGCGAGCAGACAGAAGAATTGGCAAGAATACAATCTGAAAATAAGAAGGAGCTGCAGCAGGAATAAATAAAATTTATGACAGAATCAATACCTGCAAAGCTCAGTAAAGAGATCAGAGCAGAAATGCAAAAAGAATTGGACAGATTGGAAAGGAGTTTTGAGCAAACGGTAGCAGAAAGGGTAGAGAAGGAGTAACGAAGGAGATTGAGAAAATAGAAAATTGGATGGCTGATCAAAACGAACGGGGATTGAAAGAAAAGTAGAGGAGACACGAGAGCTCGTAGTCAGAAATCAACACAATATAAAGGCAAGCGAAGACAAGACAAAAGAAAAATTGTGAGAAGTAGAGGAACAAGTGAGAAACATGCAATTTAGTATCTACAAAGCGGGAACACCTATCGAGGAGGAAGTAGTTTCGGGTTGCAAGCAGATATTCGAGTGACGTTTAGGAGAGCTTCCGATAGGCTACTTAAGAAAGCTCGATGACATCGTGAAGGGAGTTGGAAACGAGAACAAAAAAATGCAAACAATAAACATGACGCTACGCAACAATGTTGGCATTTGGCATAGCATTGTTAAGCCAAAATACAGTACGTATCAAGAATTCAGGAAGTTATTCTTTGTAGTAAGTACTTGAACAACGCAAGTAAATACCGATTTGACTACCGGGAAGTAAATTGAAAAAGGATGCACACGAGTAATGTACGCAATTAGAAAGTACAACACCTACATTAGCAGAGGAAAAATAATTCCGCACCTGTAGAGACATTTAGAATCTGAAGTTACGAGGGCAGTGGCTGTATAGAATATCAAAACATTAAACGATTTTTTGGAAATAGTCCGTAATTACGATCTGGCGATGTTCCAAGAAAGGGACACAAATAGAAGACACAATGATAATTTTCAAAATTTTAGTAATTGGAACTATAACGAATTTCTGACCAAAATATTTAGATCAATGGGGCAAAACAATGAAAATACAGGACAACAAGAAAAACAATATAATAATTTCGCTAATAACTCGAACTACAGAAATTGGGGCAATAATTACAATCAATTCAGGAATAATAATTATGATCGAAAGAACTACAACGATTTCATTCAAGAAAGAAACCAGGCAAAAACAGAATAAACTGATGAAACGGGTTACCGGAAGAATCAATATGTGAACACAATTTACAAAGAACAGAATAGAAAGCATATTACTAGAGAGGATTTAAACAGGATTGAGATAGTGAACGTGCATGCAGAGTCGTTCACCGAGAAAAAAACTCCATTTATGTAAATTACAAGTATACCAATCACAACGAACGAGTAGAACATACCGGAGCATTTTTATTAGAAGAAGAAGAGGACGAAGAAAACATTTATACGTTAGCAGTTTTAAAAATAACTTTTAGAAACCAGGAATATTTTGCGTTAGTTGATCGTACCATGGCATCTTTAATTAAGGAAGGAATCGTAATGCAACATGTACACTTTTTACAAGATAAAATCATTAAAACAAATAAAATCAATTTATTGTCTGCTACGAAAAGAAAGATTTCAACAACGAATAGGATCGTGAACATTAAAGTAATTGTAGAAAAAAAGGATAACTACGTTAGATTTTTCATCGTTAGGTACTAGGTACAGATATTATTCAGCAACTAGGTATAATAATAGATGGCGTAAATAGGCACATTTATCTGAATAAAATAATTAAACCTTGGACAAAACCTTAATAGTGTAGCTCAGTCAAAATAAGCAAATCGGTGGAAAAAATTCCTAGAGAGTTGGTTTTTTTTAACGCTTTTTCTACACTTGGGTAGACATATATCAAAAGTCCCCGAGGGTGGGGGGTGAGCTCGAGGAGGAGGTGGGGGCTAAAGGTACCATTTTTCAGTTTTTCGCTTAAATCTCGAAAACGATCACTCGTATCGATTTTCATAATTTATAACAATTAAATCTAACAAAATTTTCTACAAAAATGGTCCTATGCACTTTTGTCGTAGGACTAATTGTAAGCGAGTTATAGGGCGGGCAAAATAAACACCATTTAAAAAAATCTGCTTTATTTCCATTTAAAACCGTAGGACAATGAATTTATTGGTCCAACACTTCATTAGAGAAGATGGGGGGTCACGGGGGTCCATAAAGTCTTCCTAGTCGTCCCCATATGCTGCATTCTTCAAACTAAACAATGAAATTTAAATTACAGTCTTGTTCAGTAGAATAATAGTAGATAAATGTAAATTTAAAATTTGAATAGACCGCGAAAAGAATATACTAGAAGCGGATGTATTTTAGGTGATAAGTTGGAGAGAGGGACATTATGGTTGAAGATGTTAGACCACCGGTAGTATAGTCGAACTTTTGTGTAGTCCTTAATACTAAACATAAAAATCGGTAGTAATTGTAAAATTTAAGTGAGCTCTCTCAATATAGTTTAATACTCTATGTGCCAATTTTTTAAACGTAAATCAATATAATAGTTAATGCATTTTTGGTGTTTCATTAACTTAGAATGAATGTGGTGACAACCCAGCACAGTAGCTCCTTTCATCCAACCCCAATCAGTGGGTTCCAGTTTGTTGCCCAGCCATTCCTGAACTTGAAAGTAAACTCTGTATGAGTGTTGCAGTGCAGAGCTTTTAGTTGGTGGTAGAGAGGGGAGGTCTGGCTTCACCCTTGTGGTGGATTTTAGGAATGCTGCATATCGCTGTTTGTCCAAGTCTGTAACTCTGACTTTGTACATTGCTAGGAACATCTGTTCCCCGGCGTTTGCCACTTCCTCAGGTGTTGAAGTCTTTGCGTAAAATACGTTGGCGATTAATTGCAGAGTGTTATCCCTCATAAGTAATTTAGCAATTGTTGACTTGCCCTTTCGGAAAATTGCACAAGTGGTATCGCAGCCGCTAAAAGCGTGAATGAACAAAATGCTCTTTGCAAAGTCAAGTTCCTGCAATTCCTTGGAGGAATAAGTTTTACTTTCCTCATTTTCCTTCCCAGGTTTAAAAAACTTTATCTCTCGTTCCTTTGGAGCTAAAGCGATCAGCAACACCAAAAGATCCACATCCTCGCCGATGACAGCCGTTGAACAGCTACATTCTGCTTTTTCCAATGCGCACCGTATAATAGTTGTATCTGCATCAGCATTAGCCTGTCTAACTTCTATCCCCTCTGCAGTCATTTTCCGAGACAGCATTCTGATGAATGTGTCCTTATTTTTTTCATTACCCAAAAAGTGTTGTTGCTGAGTCATCACTGCCATCTCTTCGGTGAAATCAATATCGACTGATGTGGTGGTGGTGGTACGACGTTTCTGTTCTGCATGTTTTGTGCTGTTGGCAGTGTCCAAGTAGCGATCAAAAACGACTGTGCAGCATTCACCATAGTGCTTTTTTATGTAAGTGATATATCGATTAAATATCACTGAAAATGTTGATCCTCTATCCCACCTGACTCGATGTAACAGGAATCCACCGTCAATCACGTGAACCTTGAGGTCCGGAGTAACGGGGTGAACATGAAAAATATCATATAAAGCAGACTTCTTTGTCTTCCGCATTCCCTTTTCATCAAAGAGAGATAATGGAGATGGCGCCAGTTTGTAACAGAGAAGATCTTGTAAATCCTCGTCGTTCTTCTTAGAAATAGCTATTCGTTGGAATATAAGAAGGGGATCAACCACCTCCACAACGTTGTAAATTTTCATGGTACTGCTCATGGAGGCCAGTGATAATGCTTTGTCTTTTCGAGCCTGTTTTATCTCGCCAAAGTTTTGTCCTAACATCTTTCTCATCGTAATCTTGCCTTCTTGTAGTGCTTTGTGGCAATTTACATCGCAGTTCGCAACGACACCCGTTGTGAGGGAAACTAATGCTTGTGATTCTGGAAAGGGAGGGTGCTGAGAAAACCAATTGAAGAGCTTCCTTCTGTCCTCATAATCTCTTTTCTGCCGTGACACTCCATCATCGACATGTTGCTCCCCTGTAGAGAAGTGCAGGCCAGCGAAGTCTTCCAATGCAGAGCAAATTGTTGTTGACGTAGGTGCTCCGCCAATCCACCTCGCCAGTACAGAATCAGTTATCCCTCGCCCACTTGTTAGCCCTCCATGGGTCTTCATGCTACGCATTAAAGTGAGCTCTATTGTCATATCAGACCAGTTTCCAGACACGGGCGAATCTGATCTGCTCACAGCGAAGTATTTGGTGAAATCGTCAAAGACCTGTGGATGGGTATTGGGAAGAGAACGCATATCCTGCAGATATAAATGCGCGCACTTCGCATACTGCAAGTGGCCACTTGCATGGAAGAAGGGCAACATTTGCTGGACTGAGCACAGATGCAATTCCCAGTTCCCTGAACGTTCGGCTTCAATGAACTGCTTCATCAGGGATACCATATGAAAGTATTGCACCCACAGGGCAGCAGTGGGCCCACGGGCTTCAAAGGATGACAGTGCATCCTTCATTTTTGTTTGAAGGAGGCATAATTGGCTATTCTGCTTCATCATATCTTGGACGAGCGTGTTATCGTTGAGCTTCAACAACAGCTCTGTAAGTTCAGCCTTCTCTTCATCTGAGACCTCCAAACTGTTCAAAATAATTTCAGCTAAGACACACTGTACAAGCAGGTGTCCTCGTACTGCTCTGCTAAAAGCATGTCCAGTAAGCATTTTATCTACTGAATGTGCTGCAAATACAGTACACAACACCTCTTTGAGACCACTTCCAGCCATTATAAATCCAATGCACCCCAAGAAAGACATTAAAAGGTGAAACCCACCCAATCTTACGACAACAGATTTTATGTGAGGGTCATCTTGGCTAGATGCTACAATTTCACGGGCCTTGATATATAGGGGTTGGTCAAATGTAGCATAACACGTATTAATTTCGTGTCGGAGGCAGTGTTCTGCAGCATATTTAAGGGCTGTGTAAATGGTGTCGTTATCACTCGGGGATGCATTTATAAATGGCAGTGGCACTACAGCACTCCTATCCGGAGACTCTCCGTCATAGAGACCCCGCATATAATTTTTCCACTCGGGTATTTTTTCCAGTCTGAGCCATTTACCAGCAAACCATAACACATCTGACAGTTTGAGGAAAGGAAAATCCGGAACAGGATTACAATCACTCAAATCCTTAACCACAACAGCCTTAAGCCCTATTTTACCGATGTTTTCATATGTCTCCAACGGTATGACTCCCAGCGTTCCTATGGATGACGCTGGAGGGGCTTTTGTCAGTCTTTCTATTCTCAAGGGAGGAGGAAGCTTACTTGCAGGGGTGAGGCAATTAATACCACCCATGCTGTGGAATGTTTTCAGACCATCCAACGTAGCTACGTTGTAGTCTGCGTTATCAAAGACGTATTGGGTGAACATCCCATGTGGCATAGGTTGTTGGGGACTGTGAATAGCTGACATCTCTAACATTTGAGCATTATTGTAAGAGGCACTGAAACCAAAATTCGCCAGCAAGTTGACCAGGTTTTTGGCTCCATACTTCCGATGTATAAAAAAGGCTATGCCATGCATGATAGGCGAAATGAAGGATCGAGGACGTACAGCAGTTATGACAGCATGGGAAAGAGACACGGATTTTTTTTTCGGTTTTCTCTTTGTTTTGGTACCTTGAAGTTAGAAGTGTTTGAAATAAAGTCAAGATAGTTGGAAGGATCATTTCCTCAACTTCACCAAGAAAATCTTCACTTGGAGGGTATTGACTGGTGTCGTACGCTCGGCTCTGTATATCTTCTTTAATGATTGCAGCCGCGGCTCGAACTACTCTAAGGCGTTCTTCTTCTGCCGTTTTCCCCCTCATACTACTTTCGCACCAGGCTGAGTTTAAAATTTTGTCACCAACCTCTTTAAAGCACAGAACGGTCTTGTGGGAATGTAGCTGACTGATTATTAAACGTTCCTTATACTTTTCCTGCAGCTTTTCTTTTACTGTTTTAAATGTTGGCTTTTCTCCCGTAATTGCGCTCATAACCTCATCCATCGAATACTGACAGTCAATTGCCTGATCGAGAAAAGTTTAGATATCTTCCATAGCAGCTATCACGTAGTCCTCTGAGGGACGTCCTCTTTTTTCACCAGTACCACTCTTTTTTGAGAAAAAATTGACACAGCACAGGTCATGGTAAATAGCTTCAGCGGCAACCAAATCGCAGACGGTCCCAACTCGTATTGATACTTGTTGTCCCCAGTCGTCGTCCCTTTCACATGCAACTTTTAAAATGTTATTCTTCATCTCCAAACTGCGCACTTGAAATACTGCCTCCCGCTTTTCCAATGATTTTTTTTCTGTTTTCGATAAAACTCATCATTAATTGCACCACAGCAAAACAAACACTTAGTCTTGAAGTCAAATGTAGGAACCTTGGATCGTCGACAGCTCCCTGCTGAGCTGTGGGACTCGACTTCTTCTGCGTTTTTTAAATCGGAAGCAACAGATTGTGGCCTGGTGTAACGCTTTCGACAGGAGTTGTGAACAATTCCATGTGTTTTGTTCTCAAAAACCGAGCTCTTGCCATCCTTTCTTGCAATGCTGGCTTTAAACAGTCCTTCCATACCTTTCTCACGCACAACACTCCTATCACTCTCAACAGGTACATCACATACCAAGCACCTCTCAGCCATGATGTAGCGGGGGTGGAACTAAAGTCACGATCTCGGCACACACAGCACGACGCGATTGCACGAAACTAAATAAAAAAGCAACAAAACGGCCACACGTGAACGCTACGATGTTCTTCGAGATACTGTCCGAACCGAAAACATAAAGAGCTTAGCGACAGCGCGAATAAAATTGTTGTGCGAGGAGTGCTGCGTTGAAAAATTGTCGCATATTCCTGTATCCGTGGGGGAAAAATGGCTAATTTTTAAAATCCAAACTTCAAAAGCCCGTAGCTTACTTACAGTTAGTCCTACGACAAAAGTGCATAGGACCATTTTTGTAGAAAATTTTGTTAGCTTTAATTGTTATAAATTATGAAAATCGATAGGAGTGATCGTTTTCGAGATTTAAGCGAAAAACTGAAAAATGGTACCTTTAACCCCCACCCCCTCCTCGAGCTCACCCCCCACCCTCGGGAACTTTTGATATATGTCTACCCAAATGAAAAAAAAGCGTTTAAAAAAAATTCAACTTTCTAGGAATTTTTTCCACCGATTGCCCTAATTTTGCATTATTTGACTGGGGTAGTGGCTGCCAGGAAGAAACAAATTGTTGTTGAGCTAAGAATGCCGGAGACGATACAAATTGTTGCCATGTAAATAGTGCTGGAGACGATACGAAATGGAATGACTGTACAAAGTTACAGGATGGTATAATCATTAATAAGTATGCCATATTGAAGGATTTGCTGAATAATGAACAGATAGAAGAAAAAATTATACAATTTAAAGGCAAAATAATGGAAATAATTAATGAAATAAGCAAGTAATTAAACAATAACCAAATGAATATATTGTTTAATATGTTTATCTTCTTCGGTGTTGTTATAGAAGACTATCAACCAAATTAATTTTAGTATCATTAAAAGCTTCATTACCGCACTCAGTGTGATAATGGAGAGATAGTACCGCACTCGGTGCGGTAATGGATATTACCGCATTCTTTTTGTATAAAAAATGCATTGAACCAGAATTTATTGATGAAGATAAAATATTGTACAATACACGTTTGCTTATGGCACTTAACGCGACTCGTTTCGTTAAGATGCTCATAATCAAACTTGTATTGTTAATATCTATAAAGTTTTAGTTACTATCATCAGAGTAATATAGTTAAGTATTTTTTAATGGTTATGCGCAAGCTTTACTTTTGTGGCCACAACGTTTTATGCGGAAAAATAATAATTATGTAATAATAAGTAATCTAAGATCTAGTAGATCAAAAATAGTAAAAATTTATGTAGCTAATAAAAAAAATACAATACAATAATAAAAAAATTAAAAATACCTTGTAATGTTGCATATCGAATATTACATTCCTATTGAGTCTTTACATACGTATAAATTACCGTTGGCAGCAACTTTTAACCTTAAATTTATTGCTTGATTTTAGTCTGAGAAAACAATGTTTTTATAGAGTATTTAAACAGATCCACAGTAATTTGTAGATTCCACTTTCTTTAATTTGTATTTTCTTGAATAATTAACTAACATTTGGGCGAACAGGTTTATATACAGTGTGTCCCCGGATAGGTGAAACGACTCTTGTGAAAGGTAAAAAATTTTCGATTTAAATTTTCATTTTTTGGGGTTCAGCCCTGCTCGGTTAAAGGCGAATTTCTAACATAATTTCAGTTTTGAAAAATCAAGTATGCCTTGGAAATGTTCAAAAACCTATTTTTCTGTAGAGTAAAGTGCCTTTTATGTGACAAATACGACAAAAGGTTATTAATAAAAGTTGTTTAGAATCAACATCTACGCCCCTATATCAAATTTCAAAATCCTCGGCCAACTTTGATCTCACACAATTTATTTTATGTTTAGGTCCCAAATCAAAGAATTTAATTTTAACAAAGATTTTTATTGGCAAAACAAATAGTTTTAACAAAGTTCTTTATTTCACAATAAAAAAACTTTGTTAAAAATAACATTCTTTGATTTGGGAAATAAACTTGAAAGAAAAGGTGAGAAATCAAAGTTGGCCGAGGATTTTGAAATTTGGTATAGGCGCCTAAATGTTGATTCTAAACAACTTTTTTTAATAACTTTTTGTCGTATTTGTCACATAAAAGGCACTTTACCTTAGAGAAAAATGGGTTTTTTTGAAAATTTGATTTTTCCAATCTGAAATTATGTTAGAAATTCGCCTACAAACAAGCAGGGCTGAACCCCAAAAAAATGAAAATTTAAATCAAAAATGTTTTACCTTTCACAAGAGTCATTTCACCTATCCGGGGACACACTGTGTATATTTATTATTTAATCTTGTTATCAAGAAAGTTTCTTTAATCAAAGCAATCTTCCTTTATTGCTACTACACTTTCTATTTGGAAAGAGGTGGTCAACTAGGATTATTCTTCTGCAACAGTTCTTTTGCTCTCTTTCAAATAAAATCAATATCAGGTATTATATCTCATGTGGAAGAATAGAATATTATGTTGTGTGTAAGAATTCTTGATTGAAGTTCACCTTTTAGAATAATAACCTTTAGTTGTTTCTTCAAATTAAAGTCGATAGGTCGTTTAAAATGGCTGTTAGCTGGAGCAATTCCGGATAAGTTGAAATTAATTTAGTTAGTTAGTATCAACTTTAGAGTAAAATATATCGTTATCAAAATTAAAGGAGAGTAAATTATCTACAAAAAATATTCTTTAAATTTTTCTCGTGCGACTACCTGTTTCGAGGTTATAGGCGTCGAAAGCTTGATATTCTAAGGGCATTTGCTAATTTTTTTACTGTAGGCATCCTTGAAAACATGCAAATGCTTTTATACCTAGATTGTCAGTGTAGTTTCTATGGCAATTAAACATAAGACCAATACAAGTACCTCTGGTAAAGTTACAAAAAGTTCGTGTAGAGGTTTTTGGAATGACATAAATGTAAAATTCGCTTACTACTGAAACCACCCTCAATTTACAAATGTTTTTGTTTTGTACCTGCCTCTTATGGCGTTTCTATTTAGTGGTTTGTTGCTTGTTTCAGACAGAGGTCCGTATAACGTGTGTTCTATTGGCATTATTATATCGTTAATAAGTTTGTGTGTGTTTGAGTGTACAAGGTTTCGCCGCACAAAGACAATTGCGAGTCTAGAAAACTGTTATATTTGTGAAAGCAGCTTAACCAATGGAAAAGCGTGTGTAGTGAAAACAAAAGGTTTGAAAACTTTGATAAGCTTTAGTGTTAAACGTCGTAATATAGATTTGGATTGCATTTTATTTCTACACGCATTTAGTGGCTGCGATAGTGTTTCCGCACTATACAGGCAGGGGAAAATGAAGTTCGTTAAACTTCTACAGAGAGAGAAAGACTTACAGAGGGCTGTTCAGACTTTTAAAGACCCAAACGCGTCCCCAGAGGAAATAGATAAAGTGGGAGAACAATTTCTTCTTTTTCTGTATGGATCAAAAAACTCTGAATCATTAAATAAATATAGATACTACTGTTTCGTACAATGTACTAACCAAAGGTTATCAAATCTAGCATCATTACCACCATCTAAAGACGCAGCTCGCTTGCACTCGTTTCGTACTTACAACCAAAATCAGTATGGTATGGAAACGAAAAATCAGCTTGAGACTGGGGATGGAGAAATTCAAAGAATGTCCATTCCCACTGTACAAGACGCAGCTTCCCAAGAATTACTGAAACTCTTTTCTTATAAATGCGCCAAAAGTTGTAATGGGTTTGCATTGCTCAGTAATGTGTGGTTTCTGCCATGCAAAGCTTGTTTAGATTCTGTGGACGTGGTCGAATTAGATGACGACGAGGACTTGCATATCGATATAGAATAATCAATAGAACATTCCAAAGATTACGAACCAAATCCGGAATAAGGGACAGATGTTGTTGAAAGTCAGGGTAATATTAAGAGTTATATTGAACAACCATCGACATCAAAAAGGCGAAAAGAAATTTTTGATGAGCCGTCAACTTCAAAAGAAACTTGAAGTTGGAATAGTGGATTAGGCTATTGGAGATACCACTTAAAAAAACGAGTACAAACTAAGCGACATAATCTTTTTACCTAATAGAAGTCGTATATTGTATACAGTACCAAAAAGGAATTTTTGTACAATCGAACGTGAATAATAATAAAGAAAGCAAATACTCAAATACATATGTTTCATTTCGGCGTTATGGATTCGAAACAAGCGAAGGTATGACAAAAATGTAGGGAACATTTTTATAGAGAATTTATTCTTCTTTAATTTTGATAACCACGTATTTTGCTCAAAAGGTAATACTGATCTAGATATTCACTAATATTAGTAAAAATATAAAAAAATATCAATTTTTAAATATGTCGGTAAATCCGGGCGTGTCAAGAGGTGTAAAATTAATATATTTTTTCTGAGTCCCAACAAAATAGATTAAAATCTATTCCAGCTTGTCCGGAATTGCTTCCGCTAATAATACACTTGTCGACTGACCTAATAAGCAAACACAAAATATATTAAAGTAGGGTAAAGTCATAAGATGTGGTAATGCAACTAATGACGTAATTGGAGGTAATTCTAATTCTACCAACTTTAGAATAACCATTGATTTTTGCGGTAAATAATTCGATTACAGTAAGACATATTCAATTAATTGTAAATAATGTAGCCCCGTCAAAAATAACTTACTTATTTCGTTTTTGGCTTGGCATAACTGCAATTACGGTTAGTAGTTTTTACTGGTAAATTACCGTTTACGACACTTAGCTCATTGCGATGGTGTTGTGTCTTAAACTGAATTAAGAACAGGCATCGCTCTCAAAAGTCAAATTCATTTTACTTTGCAGGATGCGGGGGTACGTATTTACATGATTTTGTTATTGTTTAAGCGCAACTGTGATGGAGTGGAGGCGCTGCTGCACAAGTCCTCCTGACCATGGGAAATGGGGACGGTGCTCAGCTCTGAGATTTGACTCTTACCTCGTTCCTGAACCTTCGAAAAATGCTTGTTTTATAGTGTTCACATTTGAATTGTCCACTCTGTTTTGTCCGCATTGTTACGGCAGGCGCTTTCGTACTTTCTTCTGCGGTCGTGGGCTAATTGCTAATTGCGATCTCTGAGGTAAGTGCACGCTGTAATTTTCGTTTGCTTTCTGATTCTTGCCGAATTGTTTTTACTTTCGGGGCATTTCTAGCTGTTCTGGGCCTATATCCAGTTGTTCTGGTCCCGTGTAAGTGCACGTACGGTTCTGATTTCGTATAGCTGGGAGCTACAGTGTTTCCGGTTATGCTATCCGATGCTGGGATTTTTAAACTCAGTCTCTGGCGGGTCGCTTCTGTTCTGCCGCCTTGCCTACTGTGGAAGTTTGTTGTTACCGAGGCCAGGAGTTTTTAATCGTAGTCAAAGGACAGCTATTTGGTCGTTCACCTATGGTAATGTTTTGTCATATTGTGTTGTTCTAACGTTTTTCGTTAGAATTCGTAAAAATATCTAAGAAATTATTTTGTGTTTGAGATTATACTGCTGTGCTACCGCGTACCAACGTCTTCGATTGAAGTTCTTCAGATTTTCTCGAACGTCACCATTGCCTACGAACATATGTATTATACGTTTTTGATTCTGCTGATTGCTTCAAGTGGTGGTTATTTTAATTTAACTATTGGGTGCACCCCGCTTAATGAATGTTTCAATGATATTAAAGCTAGCTGTATCTTATTGAAGTGATATTGACTATTACACCTTTTATTATGAATATGTGTGTAGTATTTACGTTGCATTTCAGATTATTGTGATTTGGGTTAAGCTTTTAGTTTATGAGTTCTCGTTCTATTTGAGTGCATATGTTGTAAGACTCATCGGCGCTGCCTTTGTAATGATGCATGCATTTAATCATTTGTAACGAAACCATGGCGTTGTCCCTGTTAGCTAGTCGACTCTCAAATGTGCCCATGTAGTTACGATGATTTTAATGTGGTATATACATTTGGTACAGCGCCAGCGTGGCTCGGTGGTTAGAGCATTGGACTGCGGCGCGGAAGTCTGGAGTTCAAATCCCAGATCGATGCCTGGCGGGCGGCCTACCCAGTCGCTTTAAATAATTGGGAACCTGCGTTCGAAAGAATAAGGGGTAATAATGCGGTTGTCTAATGCGTGATGCTCACCATATCACCACGTGTCATGAATTTTATACGCGACAGCCGGGTGTGATAGCGAGGTTACGGAAGCTCTGACCTTTCTCCTTGCAGGCCAAGCTCCTTCATGGGGTGTTAGTGCCTCACCATTATTAATATTATACATTTGGTACATTGCTCCTTCTTCAGTCTGTATATCTCGGTAAGGTTATATATTGTGTTTTCTCGATATTGACTTTCTGAGCATGCCATGTCTTCAACGTCAGCTATAAGCACTTTATTATCGGCAAATAAAAATGTGTGCATATTACGCTGTCCTGTTGGTATGGTCACGCAGCACATTTAATTGTCTAGCCCTATAAGACTTTTGCAAGATGTATTTTAAACAGCGTTGGTGAAAAAATGACAGCCTTGGCTTGGTTCTTCTGACAGTACATTATCCAACACAAGGTGTAATTGATGTTTCTCTTAACTACGATAAATAAAATACAGGACATGCCGGCAATTTAAAAAACTAATTTTATGCTTTTAAGTGAGACATTGGACTTTTGCGACTTTTGCTCTATCCTTGAGATAAAATCCCAGCTCTGCCTCATCGTGGTTCTCTCTTCGGTTGATAGATATTTTGGATGCCAGAATAAACTAATAGTTTAGTAGTACGAATTTGAATGTCATACTCGAATTCGTAGAACGACTTTTTAATTTGTACTTCCCTCGTCTGAAAGACGTACACCTTCCCAGATTTCTTCAGATCTTCTGTATGTCTGTCTGTTGGCGGTATAACTCAAAAACTATTTCTTGAGAGGAAGACGAAATTTTGCATACATATTATGTATCTACCTGGCAAATATATACAGAGTGAGCACCTTAAAAAAATGACATTTTGTTAATTTTTGCTTGAACTCAGAAATACGTAAAAGTAATCATTTGTACATAGTGTAGGCTTTATCTTTGGCAAAAATTGTACCTAACAGATACAGAATAGATGTTCTACAAATCAAACATATGCAAAGAATAAGTGCCTTATGGTGACCTATTTAGGCCGCGAGCCGCATAAATGCGTAAATCCCAAACCTTCAAATAGACAGGAAACGCATATTTGTCGAAGCCGTATATTCAGTTATAGGATGTGCATTCGAAGATATACTTAAAAAAAATGTACACTATTTGAAATTACCTTGCGGATATAAATGTGTAGGCCTCCATTCTTTTTGAGATTGCAAAAACCCAGAAAAAAATATTTTCGGAAATTTCGTTAGTAGGTACTAAAAAGTGATGAGTTTTATGCGTACATTGCATTTACAGGCTTAGTTTCAAATATTTCTCAATTATTCTTTAACTAGTCGAAATCATATTATTTCAAGATGTAGATGATATCAAATTAATCTCAAAATTATTTTTAACAAATGCTACAGAAATTATTTAAACAAAGCGTATGGGGAATGTGTTGCATATATACATATCAGCATCGACGTATATCGTAAAAACTATTGCACATAAATATATACATCCTGCGTATGATATGTTTAAAAAGAAATGAAGACATTTTTAGTGAAATTATCTGCATTGGTTTATTGATGTAAAAAATATATTTAATTTTTTATTGCCTGATTTGGTTGAAACGAATCTCGTTTAGGCAAGTAACTTTAAGACATGCTCGGCGGTTAAGCCAGCTGAAACGCAAAGATATGAAAAGGGCTCCGTAGGGTTGCGAGAAATTGGTCAACGATTTTTTCGCAGTGGCAAGCGCCGTGGTTCAAATCCCTCCGCTAACGAATTTTTTATTTTAAAATTGATGTAATTCGCATTCAAGAGTATTCTTTTATTGTTTTCGTATCATTTGGAACGTGAAAACATATACCTAGTTTCCTTTGATTTTAAACAGTATTTAGTGTCACAATGTCCACCTGAGAGGGAAGTTCTGAGTAAAGAATTTTACAGATTTTTTAAATTTATATATGTTTCAGGCCAGGTTTCTAATGCTTATGTATCGCCGAGTGTACGCAATTTTTTCATGATTTCATAAAATGTGAAGAACGGGTAAATCAGTTACCAAGTTTTACTACTATTATATTAGATAATGTTTGAATAGACTCCTACAGTTTTAAAATGTTAAAGTCGAAAGTGTAAATAAGTTGCATCGGTTATTAAAATTACATTGTTTGCCTAAACTGTCATTAAATTATTTACATTTTGAATTATTTAAATACAAGCATTTGCTAGCTTCAAATATTTTTAATTATAAATCCTTTAACTCCCATTAATTGCAGGTACAAATATTTGTAGATAATTATCGCAACACTTCAATTTGTCAACGAATTTTTCTTTATATTAGCGAAATTGCGGATTTACATTATCTTTATACTATTTGACTAAGTGTATTGGCAAATATTTAGTCAATAAGTCCAGATGTTAGTGTGTAATACATTGTTAAAGCAGATGTGGCTTGATAGTGTCATAGGACTAAACAGCGTTGTTTATACAGCTCGTATTAGTTCAAATCTTCTACTTATCTTTCAATGCTGTGGTTGTTCATACTGTTTCGTTGACTATACGTCACCATTTGTTTCCTCATTTATCCAGGAGTTAAGTTGTTTTCTTCATTAAGGAAATTCTTCCGAGGTGTTCAACTTCCTATTAATCTTATTTTTTGTCTTTCTTGGGTGCGTACCGATATATCACATGCAACTGTCTTACACAATTAATACGTTTGCTGCAACGGTCCGCAGACAACTGCAGCGGCTCAGCAACTGTCATCATCTATCGAAGAATTTCAATTTCTGAGGCTGCTCCGTTGAAATAGTAGGCGAGTATGAGCCTGTCAAATTTCGAAGAAATAAGAAAATGGGCAGCACTATATAAAAATTATTTTTGACCATTGGGTCGCTCTCAGTTGATCATCGGTCAAGCCCGCTGTTATTCTGGTTGTTCATTTCAAATTTCTTCTTCTGTATACATTTTAACTAAAAGTTCACGTAGATAAGGTTAGAAGTTGCACATGAATTATTGTAAATTCTGATACTTCTTTTTGTGGAAGATGATGAGCATTGAGTTTGTTGCGTTGCTATACCAACGCATCTCTTGCAAACGCTAATCTAAGTTTCTTTATATTTTTGGAACAAACAGTTACCGCTAGATTTGTTTTTTATAGGGTTACATAAAAAGACGTTTGAGCAAACGTATCTAGTAAATTATACAAATATACAAACAATATTACAAGTAGGTTCTAACATCATGCTATTTATTTGGGTACTTCGCCACACTATAAAATGAAAATATTAGAACATAAACGTTTCGGAAGAGAAACCTACTTCCGTTTTCAACAATTAACTAACTTAATTGAAAATTAACTAAAAGAGCTTAGCTTTTTTAACTGGAGATCTATCAGAGTGCGACTAACATCAAATAGCTTGATACTGATAGCTGACTACTTTTTATAGTTTTAAGAATGGATAGCCAACTATTATTTAAATTAACTGAATGTGTAGACATGCATTCGTCTTTGCTCAGTAAAATATATGCCGTTTTTTAAATTTTATCTCCGGTTGATATCGATTCTTTAGATAAAATCGGCGTTATGATTATTGAAGCGCCACAAAAAAGCTTCAGAGATTAGGTTCGAATATGTAAAATTCACAAACGATAAACATTTTTTATTATCGTATAGAATAACATAAATTTACGTGTTAAACACAGTACATTTTCAATTAATTCTATAATTAACATTAAATATAAAGTGTACTAAATAAGTTTTTTATCTTTAAACCGGCCTATTTGTTCATAAATGCCAATTTCATCGGAAAATCGTGTGGTTTTTGAAAACGTTGCAATTGTTACTTCTAGATAGTAACTGGAGCGTCTTCTCCACATCATCCGAGTTTCCTCGTTGCCCACAATGAAATACAAAAAGAGCACGAACCCTCGTATTGTGGCCGTCAGACAAAATATGTAAGTAAAAATTATTTGGCTTAGAAACGCTCCAATAAAGCCAAATATCCATGTCAATCCTAACATAAAATAAAGGAACACTGCTAAGAGAATCTGAAGCCTGTAAGTCACATTTGTTTGTGGTCGTACAGTTTTACCGTTTTGACATATATTAACGAAGATCTTCACAAAAACAGTTCCGTTGAATATTATAATCAGCGATATAGGCATTACAAGTCCAAAGTTGAAGTAATTTCCGAGTGGATAGCAAATACCGCCGTCATTCATTCCGTAGTTATCGGGTGAAATAATAAATATAACAATAAGAGGCAGGGTTGGAATGCCCCAACCGATCAAGGCACTTGTAGTCACAATTCTAGCGGGAGGCGGTTTAAAAACATGAACAAACTTTCGGTGCTGCAAGTAAGCGATGACCATCATCCAGGAAAATTCGGAAAGTACCATATGATGCAGGCCTACGCCTAGGAGTTTGCAAAGAAAGTCGTCTTCTTCAACGAGATAATTAGAGAAAAGTAATACCATTTGTATCGCTAACGTAATACAATATCGAACGAGAATAATATTTCCAGGACGACTTCTCCAGGATTTGAAAACTGTAAAGGTCAAGAAAATTGGAAGTATACCTGCTATCGACAGCAATGAGCCAAAAGCTGTAATTATCTGTAGCGGCAGCCGATATCTTTTTGGAGTTCCTTGCAATAATAAACCGAAGTGCGTCATGTGAAAAAACTCACAAATTTCTACCAGGTTAGGTTTATTGTAGCTGAGGCTATCGGATTTCCATTTTCCAAATACGCTCATCCTCGATTCGTTTAAACCGTACCTCCAATGTGAACAGTTTTTCATGTTGATGTAATTTTTGGATAGTTTAAATAAAATTTGAAAGGAATTATTCAGGCGTCGTTGCAAATGTGGCACAACTGACACGCTTAGGATCTTACTTTGAAGGTGTTGATCAGCAGTTACATTGTCCTGTTCAATAAACAAGGAATCCTTATAGAACACCGTAAAAATGAGTTTAGTATGTTTTTCGAAAGCGACCTGATGTAAGATTTCATTTCGGGTTTTGTTGGAAAGTAGCAGACCGATATCAAATTCTTGGTCCTGAATTAGATCTTCTACAGTTTCTGTTTCAGGTACTATCTTAGCATAATAAGAGGCCAAACCGTTTGTTTTATATTTCTTCTTGTACAATGCAACTCCGGCAAAATTTGAATTTCGTATATTAGTGACGATAGTAAGAAGATTCTCTGATGATATGTTTAAAGTCTCTTGCTCCAAAAAATTGTCTAACGATGAAATTATGCGATCAGTAGAGTTTAATTCTATTTGAGCTTCCTTCAAGATTCTTCTACTGTAATTAATTACATTATTAACAATCTTAACAAAGTTGGTACTGTTTGCCTCATTTTCTGTTGTTGATAATTCATCTAGTAATGAAGAAATAAAATAAACATCCAGCGACGTAGTATTAGAAGTATCTTCTGTTATACGAATCAAATTCGACTCAAGTTCTTCTGCAGGTATATCACGATTTACTAGATCAAAAAGTTCTTGAGTTTTATCTGACACTTCCGAATTGTTAGCACAGCTTCCTGATTCATTTAACCATGTAGCACCATGTTTAAAACTATCAACACATTTGCGAGTAACTGTTCGTCCATCTTGCTCCAAACATAATTCGTTAACTGGAATTGCTGTAGCTCCTACTACAGTTTCTGGCCATTCCAAGCGTTTTCCATTGACAGTAGTATTTTCTGATTGACACACTTTTATGGTTATCGTCCCTTCTGTAGTCACATGCTGTCCCCAAGTCGTACTAGTATAAAATGATGGAGCTGTTGTTGCTAAGGCTGATGTACTATATCGTGCAGAAGATTGCGTGACAGCAAATGTAGTAGTTTCGGCAGTAGTATATAGTGTAGAAGATTGCCCCTTAGCGGTAGTATACGGAGTAGAAGATTCCGCAGTCGGAATAGTAGATGATGGAGTAAAGGAAAAATATGATGGAGTTATTTGCTCAGTAGTGGTAGTATATGGTGTAGAAGATTCCGCAGTCGGGGTAGTAGATGATAGAGCACCGGTAGAATATGGTGGAGTTGTTTGCTCAGTAGTGGTAGTATATGGTGTAGAAGATTTCCCAGTCGGGGTAGTAGATGATGGAGTAGCGGTAGAATATGATGGAGTTGTTTGCTCAGTAGTGGTACTACATGGTGTAGAAGATTTCACAGTCGGGGTAGTAGATGATGGAGTAGCGGTAGAATATGATGGAGTTGTTTGCTCAGTAGTAGTAGTATATGTTGTAGAAGATTCCGCAGTCGGGGTAGTAGATGATGGGGTAGCGGTAGAATATGATGGAGTTGTTTGCTCTGTAGTGGTAGCATATGGTGTAGAAGATTCCGCAGTCGGGGTAGTAGATGATGGAGTAGCGGTAGAATATGATGGAGTTGTTTGCTCAGTAGTGGTACTACATGGTGTAGAAGATTTTACAGTCGGGGTAGTAGATGATGGAGTAGCGGTAGAATATGATGGAGTTGTTTGCTCAGTAGTGGTAGTATATGTTGTAGAAGATTCCGCAGTCGGGGTAGTAGATGATGGGGTAGCGGTAGAATATGATGGAGTTGTTTGCTCAGTAGTGGTAGTACATGATGTAGAAGATCTCGCAGTCGGGGTAGTAGATGATGGAGTAGCGGTAGAATATGATGGAGTTGTTTGCTCAGTAGTGGTAGTATATGGTGTAGAAGATTCCGCAGTCGGTGTAGTAGATGATGGAGTAGCGGTAGAATATGATGGAGTTGTTTGCTCAGTAGTGGTAGTACATGGTGTAGAAGATTTCGCAGTCGGGGTAGTAGATGATGGAGTAGTGGTAGAATATGATGGAGTTGTTTGCTCAGTAGTGGTAGTATATGGTATAGAAGATTCCGCAGTCGGGGTAGTAGATGGTGGAGTAGCGGTAGAATATGATGGAGTGGTTGGCTCAGTAGTGGTAGTACATGGTGTAGAAGATTTCGCAGTCGGGGTAGTAGATGATGCAGTAGCGGTAGAATATGATGGAGTTGTTTGCTCAGTAGTGGTAGTACATCGTGTAGAAGATTTCGCAGTCGGGGTAGTAGATGATGGAGTAGCGGTAGAATATGATGGAGTTGTTTGCTGAGTAGTGGTAGTACATGGTGTAGAAGATTTCGCAGTCGGGGTAGTAGATGATGGAGTAGCGGTAGAATATGATGGAGTTGTTTGCTGAGTAGTGGTAGTACATGGTGTAGAAGATTCCGCAGTCGGGGTAGTAGATGATGGAGTAGCGGTAGAATATGATGGAGTTGTTTGCTCAGTCGTGGTAGTATATGGTGTAGAAGATTCCGCAGTCGGGGTAGTAGATGATGGAGTAGCGGTAGAATATGATTGAGTTGTTTGCTCAGTAGTGGTAGTACATGGTGTAGAAGATTTCGCAGTCGGGGTAGTAGATGATGGAGTAGTGGTAGAATATGATTGAGTTGTTTGCTCAGTAGTGGTAGTATATGGTATAGAAGATTCCGCAGTCGGGGTAGTAGATGATGGAGTAGCGGTAGAATATGATGGAGTTGTTTGCTCAGTAGTGGTAGTACATGGTGTAGAAGATTCCGCAGTCGGGGTAGTAGATGATGGAGTAGTAGAATATGATGGAGTTGTTTGTTCAGTAGTGGTAGTATATGGTGTAGAAGATTCCGCAGTCGGGGTAGTAGATGGTGGAGTAGCGGTAGAATATGATGGAGTTGTTTGCACAGTAGTGGTAGTACATGGTGTAGAAGATTCCGCAGTCGGGGTAGTAGATGATGGAGTGGCAGTAGAATATGATGGAGTTGTTTGCTCAGTAGTGGTAGTACATGGTGTAGAAGATTCCGCAGTCGGGGTAGTAGATGATGGAGTAGCGGTAGAATATGATGGAGTTGTTTGCTCAATAGTGGTTGTATATGGCGTAGAAGATTCCGTAGTCGGGGTAGTAGATGATGGAGTAGTGGTAGAATATGATGGAGTGGTTTGCTCAGTAGTGGTAGTATATGGTGTAGAAGATTTCGCAATCGGGGTAGTAGATGATGGAGTAGCGGTAGAATATGATGGAGTTGTTTGCCCAGTAGTGGTAGTACATGCTGTAGAAGATCTCACAGTCGGGGTAGTAGATGATGGAGTAGCGGTAGAATATGATGCAGTTGTTTGCTCAGTAGTGGTAGTACATGGTGTAAAAGATTCCGCAGTCGGGGTAGTAGATGATGCAGTAGCGGTAGAATATAATGGAGTTGTTTGCTCAGTAGTGGTAGTATATGGTGTAGAAGATTTCGCAGTGAGGGTAGTAGATGATGGAGTAAAGGTAGAATATGATGGAGTTGTTTTCTCAGTCGTGGTAGTATATGGTGTAGAAGATTCCGCAGTCGGGGTAGTAGATGATGGAGTAGCGGTAGAATACGATGGAGTTGTTTGCTCAGTGGTGGTAGTATATGGTGTAGAAGATTCCGCAGTCGGGGTAGTAGATGATGGAGTAGCGGTAGAATACGATGGAGTTGTTTGCTCAGTGGTGGTAGTATATGGTGTAGAAGATTCCGCAGTCGGAGTAGTATATGATGAAGTAGCGGTAGAATAGGATGGAGTTGTTTGCTCAGTAGTGGTAGTATATGTTGCAGAAGATTCCGCAGTCGGGGTAGTAGATGATGGAGTAGCGGTAGAATATGATGGAGTTGTTTGCTCAGTAGTGGTAGTATATGTTGCAGAAGATTCCGCAGTCGGGGTAGTAGATGATGGAGTAGCGGTAGAATATGATGGAGTTGTTTGCTCAGTAGTGGTAGTATATGTTGCAGAAGATTCCGCAGTCGGGGTAGTAGATGATGGAGTAGCGGTAGAATATGATGGAGTTGTTTGCTCAGTAGTGGTAGTATATGTTGCAGAAGATTCCGCAGTCGGGGTAGTAGATGATGGAGTAGCGGTAGAATATGATGGAGTTGTTTGCTCAGTAGTGGTAGTATATGTTGCAGAAGATTCCGCAGTTGGGGTAGTATATGATGGAGTAGCGGTAGAATATGATGGAGTTGTTTGCTCAGTAGTGGTAGTATATGTTGCAGAAGATTCCGCAGTCGGGGTAGTAGATGATGGAGTAACGGTAGAATATGATGGAGTTGTTTGCTCAGTAGTGGTAGTATATGTTGCAGAAGATTCCGCAGTCGGGGTAGTAGATGATGGAGTAGCGGTAGAATATGATGGAGTTGTTTGCTCAGTAGTGGTAGTATATGTTGCAGAAGATTTCGCAGTCGGGGTAGTAGATGATGGAGTAGCGGTAGAATATGATGGAGTTGTTTGCTCAGTCGTGGTAGTATATGTTGCAGAAGATTCCGCAGTCGGGGTAGTAGATGATGGAGTAGCGGTAGAATATGATGGAGTTGTTTGCTCAGTAGTGGTAGTATATGTTGCAGAAGATTCCGCGGTCGGGGTAGTAGATGATGGAGTAGCGGTAGAATATGATGGAGCTGTTTGCTCAGTAGTGGTAGTATATGTTGCAGAAGATTCCGCAGTCGGGGTAGTAGATGATGGAGTAGCGGTAGAATATGATGGAGTTGTTTGCTCAGTAGTGGTAGTATATGTTGCAGAAGATTCCGCAGTCGGGGTAGTAGATGATGGAGTAGCGGTAGAATATGATGGAGTGGTTTGTTCAGTAGTGGTAGTATATGTTGCAGAAGATTCCGCAGTCGGGGTAGTAGATGATGGAGTAGCGGTAGAATATGATGGAGTTGTTTGCTCAGTCGTGGTAGTATATGTTGCAGAAGATTCCGCAGTCGGGGTAGTAGATGATGGAGTAGCGGTAGAATATGATGGAGTTGTTTGCTCAGTAGTGGTAGTATATGTTGCAGAAGATTCCGCAGTCGGGGTAGTAGATGATGGAGTAGCGGTAGAATGTGATGGAGTTGTTTGCTCAGTCGTGGTAGTATATGTTGCAGAAGATTCCGCAGTCGAGGTAGTAGATGATGGAGTAGCGGTAGAATATGATGGAGTTGTTTGCTCAGTAGTGGTAGTATATGTTGCAGAAGATTCCGCAGTCGGGGTAGTAGATGATGGAGTAGCGGTAGAATATGATGGAGTGGTTTGCTCAGTAGTGGTAGTATATGTTGCAGAAGATTCCGCAGTCGGGGTAGTAGATGATGGAGTAGCGGTAGAATATGATGGAGTTGTTTGCTCAGTAGTGGTAGTATATGGTGTAGAAGATTCCGCAGTCGGTGTAGTAGATGATGGAGTAGCGGTAGAATATGATGGAGTTGTTTTCTCAGTCGTGGTAGTATATGGTGTCGAAGATTCCGCAGTCGGGGTAGTAGATGATGGAGTAGCGGTAGAATATGATGGAGTTGTTTGATCAGTAGTGGTAGTATATGGTGTAGAAGATTTCGCAGTCGGGGTAGTAGATGATGGAGTATCGGTAGAATATGATGGAGTTGTTTGCTCGGTAGTGGTAGTATATAATGTAGAAAATTTCGCAGTTGGGGTAGTAGATGAAGGAGTATCGGTAGAATATGATGGAGTTGTTTGCTCAGTAGTGGTAGTATATGGTGTAGAAGATTTCGCAGTCGGGGTAGTAGATGATGGAGTAGCGGTAGAATATGATGGAGTTGTTTGCTCAGTAGTGGTAGTATATGTTGCAGAAGATTCCGCAGTCGGGGTAGTAGATGATGGAGTAGCGGTAGAATATGATGGAGTTGTTTGCTCAGTCGTGGTAGTATATGTTGCAGAAGATTCCGCAGTCGGGGTAGTAGATGATGGAGTAGCGGTAGAATATGATGGAGTTGTTTGCTCAGTAATGGTTGTATATGGTGTAGAAGATTTCGCAGTCGGGGTAGTAGATGATGGAGTATCGGTAGAATATGATGGAGTTGTTTGCTCGGTAGTGGTAGTATATGGTGTAGAAAATTTTGCAGTTGGGGTAGTAGATGATGGAGTACCTGTAGAATATGATAGAGTTGTTTGCTCAGTAGTGGTAGTATATGGTGTAGAAGATTTTGCAGTCGGGGTAGTAGATGAAGGAGTATTGGTAGAATATGATGGAGTTGTTTGCTCAGTAGTGGTAGTATATGGTGTAGAATATTCCGCAGTCGGGCTAGTCGATGATGGAGTAAAAGTAGAAGATGGAGTTGTTTGCTCAGTAGTGGTAGGATATCTTGTAGAAGATTCCGTAGTTGGGGTAGTAGATGATGGAGTATCGGTAGAATATGATTGAGTTGTTTGCTCAGTAGTGGTAGTATATGGTGTAGAAGACTCCGCAGTCGGGGTAGTAGATGATGGAGTAGCGGTAGAATATGATGGAGTTGTTTGCTCAGTAGTGGTAGTAGATGGTGTAGAATATTCGGCAGTCGGGGTAGTAGATGATGAAGTAGCGGTAGAATATGATGGAGTTGTTCGCTCAGTAGTGGTAGGATATGGTGTAGAATATTTCGCAGTCGCGGTAGTAGATGATGGAGTTGTTTGCGCAGTAGTGGTAGGATACGGTGTAGAAGATTTCGCAGTCGGGGTAGTAGATGATGGAGTAAAGGTAGAATATGATGGAGTTGTTTGCTCAGTAGTGATAGTATATGGTGTAGAAGATTTCGCAGTCGGGGTAGTAGATGGAGTAAATGTAGTATATGATGGAGTTGTTTGCTCAGTAGTGATAGAATAAGGTGTAGAGGATTGCGCAGTCGGGGTAGTAGCTGATGTAGTAAAGGAAGCGTATGATGGAGTTGTTTGATCAGTAGTGGTGGTATATGGTGTAGAAGATTGCGCAGAATGGGTAGCAGGTCTAGCTGTTGATGGATCAGTTGTGCTGGTTATACCTTGTTTACCAATTGGTGATTTGACTGATCCGGCTTTCTCGAACATAGTAAATATGAATGGTGGATTCTCAGTGTTGGTTGTAGTCTGCTTGGCAATTGCTTTTGGTATTTGATGTACTGCGGCATGATAAAAAAGTAGGGTTTTTGATCGCTCAGCTTCTTCACAAGAAATTCCGTATATTGGAATCTGTAAGAAGTAATAAGTCTTTAAAAGGGTCATTGTCTGTTCTGAGTTTTGCAATATTGTGTAATATAAAGACGTTAATATAAATAAATTTACTTACTTGCGCAAATTGGCTAGGTGGTGTATTTTCGTATATATAGTGTTCTCTCTCTTTGGTTATTGATAGCACAACTACGAGAACAATTATTCCTGCATATATTACATATTAGCTTCATCTATAATTAAAGAAGGCAGTACACTTACCACGGCACATTTCGTTTATTTTACACCTTCATATGTGTACAACTTCAGCTTCTATGTAATTTGTAATAATTTCACACTTCAAAATCAATTGCAATCGGGTGCATTTTTAGTTTCATTTGATTAACACTGTTGGTTAAGCTTTAACTTTAATATCTGGTATTATGTTTGATAAGAGGTGGCATTATTTATGTTATTAAAAAAAATAAATGTACGTATTTATTCGTAAATATGCATGTACTGTAAAATCTGGAGGTGCAGGTGTCCTAAAATGTACCAGAAAAATGTAGTTACGTATTAATTGGGTAACTCATTTAAAGTCAAAAAAATCTAGATAAACATCTACTCTAAAGTCAATCGTTAACGAGTTGTTATTGATTTTATAATTTGTGATTGACATTCATAAAAGTGAATTTACCAAATAAACTTTTTAATATTATACTATCATTATTATTATTCACAAAAAAAATTCGAAATTGTGCGCATTGCGATTGATATACGAGGCTGTGGGTCGGAAAAGCGATTATTGGGTTCTAAAAAAGGTTTATAGGTTATTGCAAATACTATCTGTTGTATTCTAAGACGCAATTCCTTCAAAGTGTGTACTTCCGTACCATAAACTAACTGTTTCATGGGGCCCCAGAGGTAAAAGTCAATGGGAGTTAGGTCTGCCATGCCACTGAATCGCCTGTTCTAATCCATCTTCCTGGGAAATGTATATGTATGTTAAGCCATCGTGCTCATACCACATTTTATGTCTTAATATTTAACGGGACATTTTCTAGTAATATTGGCATACATTTTCTAGAAAATCTTTATAATTTTCAGTATTCAAACGTTGTGATAAATAAGGGTTTTCTTTTGTCCATTCATGGAAATTATGAAAATTAGTCATTCCGTCTCTCATAAAGTAGGCCCCGTCAGTCCACAAAATATTAGGCAGAGTATCTTCATGCGTCTGAATCCAGTTACAAAATCTTAAACAAGCTTCTGCGTCATTACCCAGAGCTTGAACTCTTTGATAATAGTATGGATGGAAACGCTTTCTTCTTATTGTTTTCCAAACCTAATGAGTGACAAAACACTGGGTTATAGTAAAATAATGGTGTACTTTTTTGTGTATGATAAACTTGATTTCTGGATATTCCAGTGCATAGAAATTCTCCGCACATTTAATGTCGAATCTTCTTCTAATAAATTAAGAATTTGCTTCTAATCTTTTACGGATATACAAACAATAGCTTGGCCAGCTGCATGGTTTGGTTGGAATGCTCCGTGATTTCTTAACTGCCGATATTAATTAGTAAACACTTTACGTGTAGGTTTTATGTCAAGATACTTTCTTCAGTATTCTTCCTGCGCCGAAAAAGCATTACCATCACACAAACAATACACGTACATAATATCTGCGTATTCCGCATTCTAAAATAGTCTCGGCATTGTAACTACAGTTGTTAACAAACCTTTTAATACAGCAATTGTAACTATTTAACTGTTTAGCAATTTGGTAGTTAACACCAAAATAATATTATTGATTAAGAATAATGTTCAATTATTGTGGAAAACAAATATCATTCATGGCCTAGGTCAGGGGTTGCGAACCTTTATTCATCTACGTGCCATTTTTTCTAAAGAAATGTTTAATGAGGCCATGACGTGCCATCAAACAATTTTGACTTAGTGATTAATGGGAAAAAGATAAAACTAAATACTATCAACTTAAAACTCTTTATTTGCAACAAAAAATATACATCTTGTACAGCAATAGTGACGTTATGTTTATTTAAATGAAAGAAAAAATTCGTGCGACTTCTGCTGTTGCAAATTAGATGCTAAATAACTTATATTAGCTCCATACTTTGTTACTTTTAGCAGAATGCAAGCTGGACTGGATTCATCTGAGAAACGGCTTCTAAGCGAGTCTTTAATGTTATTCATTTCTGAAAATAATGACTCACAAGCATAGGTAGATGAAAATATTGTTAAGATAGCAAAAGCCAGCTTATTTAGACTGCTAAATGTGTCTGGAATTGAATTCCACGTTTCCATAATTTTGATATTGGCATTTTTACTTATATTACCTGATACATATAGTCTTTCTATTTCATTTAATTCCAACTCTTTCCTTGTTTCGAAAAATTTTTGAATCCATATTGAAATGGATCAGCTGCATTTAAATCTCTTCAATTTCCAACCAATCAAATTTGGCCAAGTTCAGTTTATCAAGTGAGGTTACATCAGAATATATAATAAATAATTTCAGTGTTTCCGATAATTCTTTGAACTGAGAAAATCTCGTTGAAAATTCTTTGATTGAAGAATTAATTACCGAATTAAACTCTTCAGTGACTTTTGCTTGGTCTGGTTTTTCATGTAAATCCAAATCTCTGGATATTTTTTCAAGTTTGGGAAATACTTGTAGTTTTTGGTAACAATATCGTTACTGAAAACTTTCAGTTTATCTTCGAAAGCATGAATGAGATCTATTATAACAATAATTGTTTTATTTGCGCCTTCAAGCTTCATGTTCAATCTATTGTTAAATATAAATTGTTTCGATTAGGTACCTGAATTTCTTAATTACTCCCGTGCCCAAATTATTTTGTGGCGTGCCTTCAATGGCACGCGTGCCAATAGTTTGCCACCCATGGCCTAGGTGATGTTGGCCCAAAAAAATTATAAAATCAAGAACAACTTCTTAACGGTTGAGTTTAGGATATATGTTTATCTAGATTTTTTGATTCTAAATGCGTTGCCCAATTGAATCCTAAAATAGTTTTGGTACGTTTTGGAACACTCTGTATTAAGTTCATTGAAAATTTCTCTTCAAAAAGAAGCAAATTGGCGTTTGGCCGTTACAAATTTCCGTAGAAATCGGATTTCAATAAGAATACAATTTTTACAGTAATTTATGGCTTGATGGCTTAATAAATAGAAAAATATTGAACCAGATGAGAAGGTGCAGGCAGGTTATCGATACTTCGGCACAGTGTTGGGATGCATTGGTTTCTGCCATCCGTTCTCTGGGGTGCCCTCTCCTTAAAACACATTAATTTAGTCTTCGTAACCTGTTAAAAAGGTGCTTTCATAATAGTATTTAAAATTATATGAATTCATGAAAATGTAGCTTTTGCAAAGAGAATAATAAATTAGTTTAATACATATAATAGTATATTATACATCAAGGTAGCGAAGCGCAGTATTATAACCTGAGCGCATATCTAAAGCGCGAAGGTTATAAGACGATTCGCTACCGTGGTGTATATACTATTTAATACCTAAATTCCCAACAAATTTCGAAAATATTTTAACTGTCAACCTGACAATACAGCTCTTTAAAACGTCAAAATTAAAATAGTCATATTTGGTAACTTAGCAATTTATTAGTTACCACGGTGAAAATTGTTTATTTTACTTTCTCTCCCTTGGTGGAGAAAATTAACTTCACGACCTAAAAATAAGCCAATAACGATGCGTTCTGAGACTAGTAGTGCAAAAAATTCGTTATTTTGAATATCTCAAACAAGCATTTACAATATTATCATGCCATCTATTAGTTACATTACTAAATATCAGATACCTACTTTTTATTTTTCATGTATTAGCCTCACTTATCTTGTAGTCAATATAATTTCGTGGAGATACACTGTCACGTATCAGTTTGTAAACAATATCAAGTACTTAGTTTATCTAAACGAAATCTGCACATCTGCTGTTATTAATTCATACTGAGTGAAGCATTAAAAATGAACAGCAGTTTTTGTTAGTAGACCTTAACTTGATACTTCCACGTGAATTAAGTTGAAACTAAGGGAGCTTTCACACCAAAGTAGCATGCGACGTTCGACTTGCTGCCAGAAAGCAGGAAGCATGCCACTTATTTTAAAACCTAGTCAAATATATGGGTGGTTTCACACCAAAGTCGCGTCGCAAAAATGCGACGTGGCAACATGCGACGTGAGACTGGAATATAAAGCATGTCGTATAATTTTGACACTTTGCGACGTGTTTCCAAGCCACGTACATGTTGTTTGACTTGCTTTGGTATCTGAGTTTTAATATTTCTTGTACGTGTTTCGTGATGTCTAGCAAAAAATGTTTACCGGACGATAACTGCTGGAATACAATAAACGTGCTATGTGTATCAGCATTATCTCGTAAGTACGGATGAATCTAGGACTTCCTTCTTTTTTTCTCCTCCTTGCAATCACAACAGCAATTAGCACAATATTGTCTTCTTCCGACGACATCTAGGCAACTGTTTTATTATTAGCAACAGAGGACTAATGATAAATGGAGTAGCACTGTGCGACTTTGGTATGAAAGTTAACATGGAAGACGCAAGTTGCGACGTGCTTCCTGCTTTAGGCAGCAAGTCGCAAGTTGCATGCTACTTTAGTGTGAAAGCTCTCTAACGAAACAGAAAACGAATTTAGGAGTAAAATTTTCTATATGAAATAATGTCAATGTCTTTCCATATAATACTCCCATGAAGCTTTCTTATCAAAAGGTATTATCAGTCGCATCTATCCACCGTCCCTTTACGTAATCATGGTAGTTTTCTCGACACTTTTCTCTGGATTCATATGTTAAAGTTTTTATGACTGCAAACAACGGCCCGTGGGCCAATACCGGCCTGCGAGCACAATCAATCCGGCCCGCGGCAGCGGGCTGGAAATGCCCGGTATACGGCCCAAAATAGTTTATTTTGATTACATTGTAAAATTTACAATGTAAGTAAATCATACAAAATAATAATCAGATGTTTTTATTTAACGGCCAATTAAGAAACACAATAACTGATATAACAGAACTCAATAGTCTTTTCCACGAACATTTATTTTGAAGTTAAAGGTGGCGACATGTTTCGAAACCAAACTGGTTTCATCATCGGGCCATAATGATCATTAGTAGTAAAAGCACATGTTAAAATAGAGGTTAAAATAAGGTTAAGATTGTAAACGTTGAAGACGAGGTCTGAATAATATTAAAAAACACCACATTGGAGAAGAAAAATTAATTAACCAGCAAAATACGTTATAAAGATCGTTGTACTGGTTAATACACGAAAATATAAAAATTTAAAATTAAGCAAGTAAAAGAGTAGCTGTCATTACAGACGAACAGCATTCGGTGTCTGAGTCACTCACTCGCCGGCTAGTCCCAGTACGAAAATTTGCACGTAATTCAAAACTACAGTATGTTGGTATAATGAGCTAGCTGGGTCTTGGCCCATGGGACTTAGTGGAGGAGTCAATGTGGCCCTTAGGCTAAAAAGTTTGGAGACTTCTATTTTATGGTTTTATAAAGTTATAGATTGTGGTCAGTATGAAAATCACATATTGTTTTATCTTATATGTAAAAAATAAGTGTAAACAATTGGAAAAAAAGAAATTACCTCTAAACGAGAAGCAGTTGGCAAGTTTTAAAGTTGCTGGATATTGTGCAGTTCCTTCAGTACGAAGTGTCGGCCCTTACTTTTGAAAAGAAGTGAAGCAATACAAAAAATTGCAGAAGAGAATAGAGTTTCAGTAGTAATCCAACCATATTGCACGAGCTTGTATAATTGTTTTGAGGAAATCTTTTATAAAATAGGCCGTTGTCTCTTTACGTCATCACATCTTAGTATTACATATTTTTGCTCTAGTAATGTTCGAAGAGTAAAAATGCTTCTATAAGGTGTGACTGATTTGATGTATAGTATATATATATATATATATATATATATATATACAGTGAATTTATTATAACGCGCAATGTGGCATTCCCGTTTCCATAAGGACTTGATTGTTACTATTGGTTTCTAAGGGTACGCCACACCATGTGTAAATGCGTTTATTTTAAAATGCAATATATGAACTGTAATTTTATTGAAAAAGAAGCATCAGGCAGAAAAACAGGGCATGCAATAACCCACATACTTGCTGCAAACTGAAGTCTTTGTACTATTTGATCAACAGAATTCCTTCCCCCGTACAATATATTATGTTCTTACATACTCAGTTACGTTTCCATATTGCATTTTAAAATAAACGCATTTACACATATTGCGCGTTATAATAAACTCCCTGTATAGTACAGTATAGTATACATATACATAGTATTTCAGAAACGAATCTCTTATTAGTAGGTGACACTAATCTATTTTTTAGTTTTAAAATACTCCACGCACTTTGACTGTCATGATGCTGAAATTTTGACTGGTTAATTTTATTTTTTGCTTCTACTGTCATTTTCTTTTTCTGCTGATCGAGATAGATTTAAGCTGGTTGCCAGTAGATACAACTGTGTCGTGTACATATCCTTTGTTTGCGATTTTTTCCTTTATAAAAATTATATCTTCCGCATCATTCACGGTTTTCTTAAAGAGATTTCGCAACACATATTAAATATCAAGAGGAATAAAACAGATGCGTGACGTAAACTTCTTCAAATTTTAAACTCGACAGATGATCTATACCCTCTCAGTACAAGTTTTCTATTATTCTTATATTTTTATCAGCTCTCCCGGCAGTCTCTAAGATGTTAATCAGTTCTAGTTTATCGAAAACAAACCTTTTCAAAGTCAAGAAAGTATGCGAGTACATCACAGCCCACGGTTCGTGTTTCCTGCATTACTATTACATTACTAAGGAGAGAATAAGGGTTGTTTCGCTTCGAAATCGTATCGAACACCGAATTGCAATTCACCGATGTTGTTTTCTAGCTTGTGAGATATTCTTCCATGGATGGTGTATAGAAAAATGTTTAGGATGTGGCTCATTAGGCTGATCGTTCGGTGATCTTTATATTTTTAGCGCTATTAGTTTTTGGTGTAGGTATAATGAATGAAGTGAGCCAGTTATTTGGCATATTATTAAATTCGCAGATATTGTTTAAAAAATCTAGGATAGTCTCTATGCATTGTTTTTATATTTCATCTGCATCTGATGTTCTACTTTTATTACGCTTGGTTACTTTCACGACTTCTTGATTTTTTATGTTGGCGGGATAACTCAAAAATATTTGTTGGAGGAAAACGATATTTTGCATGCAGGTTATATGGCTTTCTGACGTGAAACCGGGAATATCTACTTGGCTTCAAACCGAATATCCTTTCGATAAAATATAAACAGGGTCTGCTTTAACTCAAGAACTATTACTTAAATGAAAGTACTATGTTGCACATAGCTCAGGTTTTACCCTTGACGAAACAGGGCATATTCTGGAGCCAATGCATAAGGGCGAGCACCTTAAAAAATAATTTTGTTTATTTTTACTTTAACTGAGAAATTAATAAACGTAATAATTTGCACATAGCTCAATCTTTACCCTTGACAAAAATGGGACCAAACAGATACAGAATAAATGTTGTAAAAGAAAAAAAGAGGCAACGAGTAAGTACGTTGTGTTTAAAGTAGCTGCATCGCAGAGATTTGAAGGGTGGCCGCGTGCGTCAAACGGTCTGTCTACTGCCAAGCGTTGAAATGGCATTCCCAGGCGTCGAAATACTAATCCCACCGCTGGTATGTTTGTTTTATGTAAAAATTGATGTAATTTGCATTACTAAGTGTTACACTTTATTGTTTATCTACTATTGGGAACGTTAAGATATTTTACCCCTACTTTTCTTTGATTTTTGCTTAGTGTCACCACATCCACTTATATCACCCTTAAAAGAAGTGTTGACAAGGCCTCGGCTAGCTTTTTTTACTCTCGGCAGAATATGGCGTGGTGTACGAACTAAGTAAAAAAAGCGTCGGGCTTTAAAATTGAACAGTAAGATTTTTAAACTTTGGGTACCCTGTCGTTACTGACAACATAAACAAAACTAGTTAATTAATAATACGGCACCTACTTTGGGTGATTCGCTGAATAGCTAGATAACTCGTACAGCAAATAACATCAAGAGGGACATTTAATTAAACCTAAAATTTGCAGTAACACATGAATTATATACATAAGCCCTTAGGTCAAGTGACAGCAATTAAAGTTGGTAGGACCATTGTCTATCAAATGAATTAATAAACCACAAATAGGAATTAACTTCCAAGTATTCAAGTCACAAATTGCTCAAATTACAGCTTCAGGATAACCACCTGTGCTATCGCAATTTACATAAATGCACAACGCCCAAGGGACAGATACATGCATATTTCAGCAATTTAGAAATAATTAAAGCCTCGCTCTTTAGCGTTAATAAATGACTGAATCAAAAAAGTGATTAAACACGCTTTTGTTTGAGTTCCGAAGGCCTTAGCAAGAACTGAAAAGTTGCGGCATTTGCCTTTGTCGCTCAAGAAAACGCTGGGAAGGGCATGTACTATGCCAGACAAAAAAACGGCGACAGTTAATATGGTCTGTTGTAAATGTGACTGCCTTAATATGTATAGTTGCTATGTATTTGTAACTCAATCATCAACTTGTTTAGACGTTGCTATTAAACAAAATTGTTATAGTAAATGTAACTGTTTCAAGCCTCTTTTAAGCTAATCAAATAATGCCAAAATCTCTATCAAGACTTGTCCCAGTTTTTTTTTGTCTTGCATAGTACTTACAATTTAGTTTGTTGCAAATATCCAGCGAGCGGCAGGGGAGATCCTGGTGCGTTGCATCTATCCATGATTACTCTGAGCCGGATTTGGCTGCATAATTCTTAGAATCCCAAAAGTCGCCACTGTTAAGAAGACAGCTAACAGCAACAGCAAGCGGCACGTAAACTGGAATTTTTGGCTAGCGTGTAGAAGCGAAATCGAGGGACTGAATAATCCTCACGAGCGCCCTCAAGTTAGGCCTCAGGTTAGTCGTCATACTTGCCGCAAGTTAGCTCATGGGGACCGGCCTAAATATTAAAATTAGTGTGCGAAATTGAGCTACATGAAACATTCTTACCAACGGTGTTCACGGCCGATTGTGTAGAAAACGACGCCCCACCGGTTTTCATTTATTGAAAGGCATAGGGGGGATCCAGCCTAAATATCGGAATCAGTACGCAAAGATAAAATTAGAAGAGCATTCTTACCAACGCTGACTGTGCCCGTCTGCGAAATACCAACGCTCTAACCGCTTCGTTTGTTTAAAAACAAGTACTGCTTCAGCCTACCCGACAATTATATCTGCAAAGCGTGCTTCTTGAAAAATCAATACTAATCGAGCGATTTCACTGTTCGACAGGAAAAGCTGCAGGTGTTTATCTCTAAAGTCAGACGCTTGCTTCGATAAATTTGAGTTCTTCTGCCACAATATTTAGATATAAGGTGGTCCGAAAGAAGATGCTAAACGCAATAACGCGCTATTGAAATGAAATTGAAACTGGGCGTTACACACTTGCGAGGAATGTTCAGAGTAAAGCTCTTTACAGATGTTTACAAATACTATTAGATGATTTTGACTTCTTTAAAAACTGTACCAAAATTAAATCATTAGCACTTACAATCCAATAGTAACATAATTACGTTTAACACAAAAATAAAACGCAAAGTTTGATTTCAGGTTCCTGTTTAGGCGTTGTGGCCGGATTTAGTTGCTTACATTTTAGTTTTAGTTTTAACAAATGCCATTTCACCTTTGGTCAATCTTTTGTAACAAATATCCAGTTTATTTTAAATTTTTGTACAACACAATTTTGTATTTTAAAATGGAGAATCTTCACATCTTCCTTAGAACTATTTTCATTTTTTATCGTTAGCACCAATGCTCTGATGTTTTGAACAAGTTTTGAAAAAGCTTAGCAGCTTAGTAAATATTAAAAAACTAGAGACACTACAAATTTCTGAAAAATAAAAAATAAAGAAAATGTTTGCTTTATTTGATTATTACTTCTAAAAATTTTTATTGTCATCGTTTGTAACAGAAATTCGTATCTGAAGATTTTTGTGGATGCTAAAAAAGAGTTTGAAAGCAAATCCAGATTTTCGTGATCGATAGTGTGAATGACCTATAATTTTTTGTTGTACACTAAACTTTTGCTGTAGTAACATATAGTTACCATTTACAAACTGTCACGTTCTTGTCAAATTTACAATCAATTAAAAAGTGGTCCATCTTATGGTTCCGCAGAAGTCTCAAAAAATATCCCGTACAGGTGTAAATAATTCAAATAGGTATATTAAAACTCCTTATGGGTGTGAACAAGCCAACACAATTGTAAATCATTATTCTTAAAAATAAAAAAGAGATGTGTAGGTGTCATAATTTCAAGTGAAACGCACTGTGTATGTCATGGGTACGCACTATTAATGTTTTCTGCTTACGGGTACGTGATGAGAAAAGTTTGGAGACCACTGGTTTAAGGAATTTAAGATGCCATTTTTGAATGCTGCAGTTTATTTTCTTCCAGTAATTACAAGAACCGTACTGAAGTAAATATTCTTCAAAATGTTTCCTTGAAGAACATGCCATATGATGTACAACTATATGTTTATAAAATAATTACACTAGTTCTGGGTTTTAGTTTTTATTCCATTTTAGTTTTTTGAAAGAAATACAAACAAAATAATGTAACAAGTTGCTTATAATAGTATATTTACTACACTTCATTTTTGTTATTTTTCTTGAAATATTGTTATTCCTACAATTCATTAATGAATACTAAGTTCTAAAGCTCGTTGAAAAAATCATTTTAGATTGCTATACTTTTTACTGGATTTCAACATGCGTATATCTACGTGATATTTATTGTGCTTCTTCCACAACAATCTGGTTTCTTTGCTTCCCGCTATAAAGAAAATAAACAACACTACTCCACGTAGGGTAGTTGTGATAAAAAATATATATGTAAATGCTATTCCGCCTCCTAATCCTCCTATAATACCAAATATCCAGGTCATTCCCAATATAAAGAATAGAAAGAGTGCTAAGAGGATTTCCAATTTATAGTTGCGATTTCTGTGTACTCGTCCACTTGCATTATGTCTAGACACGCTGTAGATAATTTTAACAAAAATAAGTGCGTTGCAACATAGTATTGCTAGAATAAGTACTGCAAATCCGTAGATGAAGTAGTCTCCCACCACAAAACAGAAACCGACGCTATTGTGTTTATAATTACTAGTAGATGCAGAAATTGTAATTAGAACAGGAAGAAGTGGAAGACCCCATGCAACAAGAAGAGATTGTTTTACGATGTTGTTACTTTGTGGTTGGAACACTCTTACGAATCTTCTATGTTGTAAGAGAGCTATGATGAACATCCAGAAAAATTCAGAAAGCAACATGTAGTGATAAAACATGCCAGCAACTATACATCCTGTTCCGTCATTTTCAATTGCCCTTACTGTAAATCCCAATATTATTTGTAAGGTTATGGCTATACAATAATTAATTAAAATAATGTTTCCTTCTCGACGTCTCCAACTTTTAAATAAAAGTGCCGTAAGAAATATAGGAATAATCCCAATTAAAGAAAAGGATGACCCAACAGCGATTATGATGTTAATTTGACGTTCATGGTTACCGCCACTTCCTGAGCTTCCTTCTAATGAAAGGCTACAATGCCTCATATGCGAACATTCGCAAATTTCTAGTAAATTAGGCCCGTTTTGACTTAACCCATTCAATTTCCATTCGCCATGACTGCTTACCATAAGCATATCTAATCCATAATCCCAACGCCAGCACTTTTGCGTCTGAGAATAGTCTTCTGGTAATTTAAATATTGATTTAATGGTAGCATTGTCGAGTTCAACTAATTCAGAGAACAAAACTCTAATTGTTTTGCTTCTACTGCTGTCATGGCGATCTAAAGTTTCCTTTTCATTAAATAGGGCGTCGTTAAAAAATATCATAATTACTAGGTTATTTTTTTTATCCGACGCATATTGCTTACTTATTTCGTTTAGAATTTCTGAAGGCAAGAACACAACTGTGTCTAAATTCGGATCTTCGAGCAAAACATCTAAAGAGGTATTCCGAAATAGCTGAGACATGCGGTAGAATGTGGAATGATCATCTGTGGAACGATGTAAAGCAATACCTGAAACGTCGCTTTCTTGTATGTTGGTTATTTGTAGAATAAAATTTGATGAAGCAATCACTATTGGTTCTTTCTTGATTGCGAAGTCGTCTATTGATGCTAAAATTCCATCCGTAGAATTCAGCAGAGTCTGAGCTTTCAATAACGTTGTCCTATTGAAATTCATGATGTTGCTAATAATGTTTATGAAATCATTAGCGTCGACTTTATCTTTACTCGTGGAAATAATTTTTGCTATGATGGTGGATAATAAGTGCACATTGATCACTTCATCATCTTCTAAATCTTGCTGCGTAATTCGAACAAGCTCAGTAGTTACATTGTCTACAGGATTATTATTTTGTAGAAGGTCAAAGAGTTCTTTAGTGGTTTCTGAATAATTATCGTCTTTGTGGCAAGTGCCAATAGGTTCAGCCCATGCGGCCCCATAGAGGAAATCTCCAAAGCATTTTCTAGTTACCGGAGCCATATCGTGATCTTTATCAAGACATACTTTGTTGGAAGGAATTGCTGTAGCTCCCAATCTAGTTTCCGGCCATTCTAAGATTTCATCATCTGCTGTAGTTGAAATAGTGGGCAGACATACTTCACTGCTGAGGAAACTAGATACTGTTATCGGAGGATGGTTTTGAGTAAGGTTTGCTAAAATGGACCATAATAACTCGTACTCTTCTGTCACAGAACGTGAACTTCTAAAAGTAGTTAGATGTATTACCATATGCATATAATGTTCGGCTTCGTTAAGATACGCTCTCATGGGTCTTAAAGATTGTACTATATTGTAATTGCCTGGAATAGCATTTTCGATAGTTTTACATACTTGTAAGTGAGTTCTCTTGATAAATGGGTCAGAATGTGGCAAAAACCGAGTACTTGTGTTAAGAGCATATTCGTGACCATAACCTTTAGCTTTATTAGAAGCAACAATTGTATTGCTTCTTACTGGAATAAACGAGTTGTATTGAAATGCTTCACACCAGTAATAAGCGGGATGGCCAGTGACTTTTAATAATGTTAGTGTAACTTCCTTTTCATTGCGACTTGGAAAAGGAAATCTAAATGCTATAGTCTTGAATTTAAATTCCTTACTGTTGGAATCGGAAAAACAATGCAGGTCAAATCGCATATAAAAGTCACTAATCGTCGATAAATGTTTTATATTCAATTCAACTGTGTTTTTTACCGGATTGTATTTCAGCCTAAGTGTAGATCGGTCCAACTGAATCGGAATTTGACAAATTGCACATTTAAGCGTTCGGTCTCTTGCAAGCATCCATCCTGCATACTGATCTTTAAAATGAAATGCCCCATTGTCGTGATTACATGTTTCTGGTCTGGCCCAATACGTGTAGTCCACGTCTACATCGGTTCTTGTCCATTTGTATGACCCAGAATCTTGTTCTTTATGTAAGCCTATCCAGCACATACTGTCGTAAATTCTATCCAGCGTAAAATATTGTAGCAATAGTTGTGTTTGGAAAGGATGTATTGGTTCTGCTAGTTGTGTGCAGAATTTGTCCTTTTCGGGCTGCCGTGCATCAGTCACTTTGCAAAAACACCCAGGTTGTGTCATATCGTAATGACTTAGTATGCAAGGTCCACGACTGGGTTCGTTGGTGCAGTGATGTCTGATAACATCTGAATTGTTGAACTTCGTCATGGAATACATACAAAGAGATGTATGATTTTCTGAACATGAAACACGGTAAATATGGCCCTCTTGGTATATGAGGCAATTTTTATCATTTAATTCATTTGAATTGATAATTTCTTCTTTAAAAATTAATCCAAATGCAGATTCATTTTCAACCCATTCGAAGTGCGCAAAACCATTTGTAACATTTCTAAAAGCATGTAGCCATATACTGTTGTTTTCGAAGTGTTGTAAGTATGGTTTCACCTTAAAATAAGAAAAGAAGTGCGGGTACGGACATTGCGGTGGAAAAGGCTGATCTCTCGTAATGCTATAACAAATATCATAATAGTCACGCAGTTTGATTAAATTTTGTGGGCAGATATCCATATTAGTCGGCATGTGATAACATGTATTCGAAGACAGATAATTTGTTGTAGATGTAGGAGTTTCTGTATACATGTGCATTGCATGTGACATATACGACATCGAGTTTTCAGCCGAACTGCAAGAGTTTGGAGGTTTTCCATGTGTTTTAGCTTCATCTGCATCAGACATCGTTTTATATTTGGGTTTTGTAGAATACGAAGTCGCACTAGAATCTGTAATCGTATTCGAATCTATAACCTTTTCTGTAGTACCAGGCGAAACAATCGTTGAGTAAGTAGGTGGTTTTGCTATTGTGGAATTACTAGGCAATCCCGTAACAAAACGTATAGCGTGAGTAATGCTATTTTCAGTTACTCTTGTATCATACATTGTTTGCAGTGAAATGCTTTTGCTATTTTCTATTTCTGTGTTATTGATGGGTGCAGGTTTCCCATTGTCTGACCTAGTAGTTGATGAATTCTGAAACATAAAGATTGATGGTTTAAAAGCATTTTTGCAAATGTTGTAATAGTGTGTTAATAATATATTATATGTAGTGTGTCTCATCAACTATCAGACATAGCCAAATTAACATTGCAAAAATTGTTGGGCGATCAACTATCGATGTGTAAGCATTGAGGTACGTGATTGGCTACAAATGACAAACGCAAAATTAATTTTAAATTCTCTGCATTTCTGTGTCAATAGTTGATCCCTTGATAATTTTCCAATCTTAATAAATTTTCTTATATTTGATACTCTGACACACTGTATAGATAGCATACAGCCGTATTTTCGAGGCTCACCATTGATATCTCGCTTATTTAAAAGATACGAGAAGCTTTAAATTGGGGAAAAGTTGCTAAATTTTATGTTGTTATAATCTGAAAATAAATTTGATCTATTTCTATTAGTCTCTGATATAATGACAAAAAAACCCAAATTTTATATTTTTTGCTTTTTCGCATTGACGATTTATGTTAAGTGTTTGCCGTTAATGCATTAAGACACTTTTTTGCAGAATTTAAGTATCTTATTGATAATGATTTAATCATCATCAGTTGTCAATTTTCGACTGGCTGTATTAATTTTTCTTATTTTAACAGTGTATGCCATTTTGCATTTTGCTTACATCTTCAATATGTTATTTAAAAAAACTTCAGAAGATCTACGAAGAGAGCCTAGCGCCTAATTCGAATTAAATCAATTCGCAGTCGCCCATCAACAGATGCTATTGCAGCAATACTAGGTACTTTACTAGCGAAGAAACGAGACAAGCTCCCTAAATACAGAACAGATAATGTGTGCACATTTGAAATGATACTGGTACAATTTATTTAAGACTATATTTAAACCATAAAATAGAATTTTACCAGGAATAATAACTTGAAAATAAATTTGGGTTATCTCTAATGGCGGTCCTGTACTCCTGTAATCTTGAAATAACTGACAATTGGGATTTTAGGTCATACTTTGTTTAGTTACAATGTACTGTGTTTATCTGGGGAACGTTTTAAATTTAGAGAATACTTGTTAAAGCGACGTTTGATGCTTGTGAATTTTGTTGTACGTGCTAAATTATCTGAATCTATCAGCGGTGTTCAGTATGTTTAGCTTTACTTTTGTTCTGGTTATGGTAAACGTTTGAACTGTTAATTCTTCAAATACTGTTATTACAGTGTTTTCAACTATGTTAATATTTCTGTCGCGATAAGTCAATAAAGTGTGTAGTTTGTTACTTTCTCCAGTACTAAATGCCGCAGTGCCAAACGAATGTGACTTACTAGACCATATTATTTAATCGCCACAATGAAGTCCTTCCATTAGTTTAACCCTTAGTTAGTATTGTGGGATCTTTTATGGTAATCTTTACAGTAATCGGTGAGTACTATCGACCATGCAGCTTGTCAACCACTTCAATTTTCTTGTTCCTCTCCTCTAAGGGCGTAGAAAAAATGTTTGTTTCGTCCTCATACATTTATGTCCTTTCAGTGTTTCTTGGGCCCCCCTACGCGTGTCCTTCCTTGTGGCACGTAGTTTAATACTTGTTTGGGTATCTGTGATCTTCCATCTTCCACAGAGTTTTCACTGCCGTACGATAGAACTGGGACTGCCATAGTTTTTATAAAATCTTATTCTGGTCTCTCTAGTGGGATGTTTGTTAAGTATTCTGTGGATTGTGCTGCGTATATATTGAAAGTTGTGAAGTTCATTAACAATGTCTTTCTCATTCTCGTATGTTATGTCACAGCCTAAATAGTGAGAATGCGACATTGTCTCTAAAATTACCAAAAATCAATAAGGTGTCTTCTTTTCATATCTCCCAAAGATTGTTTTGATACCTGTCAAAGCTATATGCGTCTCTACATTGATTTATTTTCTTTTATATATCAGTTGTTTGACCACTACGATATGATCGTTACACGAGCGTTCTTCCCTCAAACCGTTCTTCACTTAATTGTGGTTCACAGATGGTCTTTAATCAATTATTTATTATTTTACTGTATAACTTATACGCCTTATTGAGAAGACTTAACCTTCTGTAATTATCACAAACACCTTTTCGTCCTTTTTAACTAGATTTTTGACTTATGCAATATTTCATTTATCAAGTATTTATTTCTTTTTCAACCTTTACTGAGCAGATGGAGTTTCAAAATGAGACCTCCATATTTACACAATTTCGAATTTATGTTGCCAATGCCTAGTACTTTTGTTTTAGAGCTTTTAAATATTTCTTCAAGTTTTTCTATCGTAATATTATTTACTGCTTAATCTTGTGATGGAGTTATTTTGGTTTGTTGTTCGTTGTCTGCACAACATAGGTTTTTGTAGTGCTGGATTAATTATTTTTTTGAAATTACTTTCATGATAGCTGTCTGCTTGTCTGTTGTATTGTGATGTTTAATGATTTTAAATGCTATATCTTTTCTTCCATGTAAGACTTGTTCGATATTCGAAGCAAAGTTTTTCCACGATTCGTTGTGTGCTTTCTTAATGCCTTTCACTCGATTCCTCATTTGTTTATAGTGATCTTCTGTGGCTGGCGTTTTATGATGTAGATGAGCTAAATAAGCTTTTTGTTTTCGTTCTCTCCCTCTTTGAATTTCATCGTTCTACATTTTCAGTGTTCGTCTTGACCTTATTTTCTTTTTTATTCTTACTGCTTCTGTAGCTGCTTCTAAAACAGTTTTTATATTTTTCTCGGGTGGTCTGGTTTAAAAAATAATTGTGTAATTTTCTTTAGTAGAGGTCTTTGATAATTTTGTCACTTAGTAAGTGTATTTTAAAGATTTCTACAGATTTCTTTTCAGTAATTTTATATTTTTCTATCTACTGACTATGTTAATATCTGATATCACTAAGTAATGATTACTGGACACGCCACTTCCTCTATCTATTTGAGTGTTTCTAACCTGGGCTCAAAGTTTATCACTTACAATGACATAATCGATGAGGCTTCAATATCCTTTCTTACTCCAAGTATATTTGTGCATGTTTTTACCACGAAAGAATGCAACGGTTATCTTCAGTTTGTGGAAGAACAATTGGATGAGTTCGTTTCCATTGTCTTTTATTACTCCTTCTCCAAAAGTGCATTGGGGGTGGGTGTATTCCTTACGAGTGCATTTAAATCACCTGATATTAACACCTGATTTCTATTATTACATGTAGATAGTTCAGTTTTTAATTGTGCATATAGTTCTTGGCTTTTTTGCTTTGGGGGGCGTATATACCTATTATTGTGAGGTAACTTCTTGCTGTGACTATTCTATCTGAAATATGAGTATAGATATCTAGTTTTTTCCATTTTTCATCGATCAGTAATGCCACACCTCTTGCTGCTCGTTTGTCTTGGTTGACACTGTTGTAAATCATTGTATAGTTTTCCAAGTCTTTTGTTTTTATTTTTCTAGACGGTAACAGCAAATTCTTGCCTCCTTCAGAATTCTGGAGGCAGACCTTTTTGAAAGTGTGGAAGTTGACATTAAATGTTCTACCCACCTGGGGTTCACTTCCGGTTGTTTTAAAATTCGCCGTGTTGAGGGGTTAGGGTTAGAGCCATAATCTTGCATGCTCTCTTGGCAGGTTGGAAGATGTTTTAGGAAGGGTATGAGGATTTGGAGTACACGGGAAGAGATAGAACTAGGTATGGAACATGGTTTCCCCGGTACTGAGGGAACAGCGTAAACCAAAAGCTGGAGTGGGCAGGACCGCTATGCCCTGAAATAGGTAAGTTTTCCACCAGGTTTGTGGTAGATCTCTATCCGCTACGGCTACCATTAAAGGGTTAAAATTGCCGTTAGCATTACCAACATACACGACACAATATTTTGCATTATATGTTTTCTTTGATTGATTAGGTGATGTCTCATGTATTACATATACATGAGAATAGACGTGGGCTGGTGAGATCGCTCTACTTGTTGCCCTTAGACTCTCTAGGAGTTGTTCTAAAGGATTCATTTTGTACAAATCGTATAAATGATATTGATTAATTTGAGCAGATGTGCTTCAGCTCTTAGAACAAATAAAAAGAAGAGATTTTAAGCGAACTATATAAAGAGCATAATATTTGAAGTCGTATCGGGTGCAATTTTATAAGGAAATAAACGTTGTAACTTCAGATGTTATGGATCATCCTGTAATTATTTAAATAATAAACCTAAACATATTGTGCATCAAGTCTGACAAATAACAGCTGTTAACTTTCATAACAATATAGGGTCCATAAATAAAACAACGTAGTAATTGTTTCAGATAATTCAAAACATGGACATAATTTATAAGCACCTAGTAAAATTAAACAGAAAAAGTTATATTGAAAGAGCTTTTACAGCTTTCTAAAATATTTACAAATAAAACAGTACGGGTATAAAACCGTCATCTAAATTTTCAGTATTTTTCAGATATTTGAAAAGTAAGTGAGTCAAATTTGTGTTTGATTGATTGTGTTGATTAGAACTAAAGTCAGGAAATTTGCCTGCATCGTATCTTTTCATAAGTGGCATTCTCCTGCATTCATTTCACAAACTGATAATCTGTATATAGCTTTAAGTCACTTTTACCCGTTTATACTAGTTTTGTTTTCTTATCCCAAGTTAATTACATAGTTAGCCTTATTAATTTAGGTGTACAAATACTAAAATGATTCTCAAAAGAGTAAAGATTTTAAGCCCATTTCGAACAGCAGATTTTCAGTAGAAATATGACAAGTGCTTGAAATATTTCCATAAGGAAATTTTTTAAGCACGCGTTATATTTTGATGGAGAATATCAAGAATGAAAAAACACAGTAAAGAAAACATTTTTATTAAAAAAATTACTAAACTAATATCTAAGTACTAATAGTTTACGGTTTTTTGTGATGGCAGTGACATATGTGGAAATTTTCCGGTAAATTTCCGATTATCAATTTTCGCCTTTACCATGGAAAATTTCCAACTAAATTTGCATAAGGGATATTCTAGATATAATTATAAAACATCGGACCTATTTAGCCTGATAAAACGTACCAACAATGGAATCAAGTTACATTGTATGCATGTTTACGCCGTACTTGTATGCTTTCTGTACCAAACAATTTTCTGACAGTTTTTATATTATTGGATATTATAAGAAAATTAAAAATAAACTAAAGCAGTAAATAATGGCAGAGCAATAACATTATAGAGTAAAGAAAATATTTAATAGTAATGCAAAAGTCAGTAATATGGAGCACAGAAACGTATCAAATTGTACTGCTAGTCAGAAACATACGCGTTTGTAATCAGATTTTGTTCTGCAGTATGGCTAAATAGCACTCACTCGTTGTTTTGTAAAAATCGTAGAACTTTACAAAAATACTAATATTACAACTATCCTGCGACATGATGCCCAAGCAACCCCAACCAGTGCTTTTCATTATGAGTGGCTGTAGATGAATTCATTTAGATTGTGTATTATTGCTTTAGTAGTTTTACGTTAACCATTTAATTTAGTTATTACTGTTAAACATCTCGGGTCGCAGACCAGGGACTCCCGACCAAAACAAGCAATACGATAAATAAAATAAATAAATAGGCTTTTATTGTTAGTTAAGTTTTATTAAATCCTCAACCTCAATTTCGAAACTTCATAGGAATACTCACTTATTATCATAATTCATAAATTCATACATAATTGTGCAAGTATAATCGCATCTTTAATTTCATTGGTTATTGCTGCAAAAGCAACCGATAAACTAGTTCATTTAAACGCTTCTCAATTGGAGACATTTAAAACAATCAAACTAGTTGTCGCAAATGCAACTTTAATGGTTCGACCTATATCAAATTCCGTAATCAGTTTATGGACAGATTCATCTTCCAATGCTATTGCAGGTGTGTTGCGACAATAGCAAAACGGTATGTGGAATTCTATTGCTTTCTGCTCCCGAAAACTAACCTCAGCAGAACAAAAATATAGCGTCTTCTTACGTGAGCTGTTAGCCATTTATTTTGTAGTTAAGAAATTTCGATTTTGTACTGATGGTAAACAATTCAATACCTTTATCGATCATAGATCTCTCACTTACGCTAAATCAACTAAGTCACTCACCTCGGTAGCTAAGAATGTTGCAATACATTTCGCAATTTTGTTCGAATATACAATACGTTAAAGGTGCAGATAACATACCAGCAGATACTCTGACTAAAGTTTTTTCATTGCCTTCCAAAATACGATCCATTTCGATGATTTAGCAATAGCTCAGCAGAATGTTCCTGAATTAAAAACACCTAACTCAAATTTATCTTTCACTAAAACTAGTTCATTAAACGGAACTCCTATTTTGGTTGAAAGTTCTACGGTTACACAAAGACCTTATATTCCACAATCTTTTCGCTTGCAAATCGTCAAAACAATTCATTCATTGTTTCATTCAGGAATTCGCACGTCTAGAAAATTGACCAGCAAACGTTACATCTGGCCGTCAATGCACAAAGATATAAAATAATGGGCCAATACATGTCCTTTCTGCCAGGCAAATAAAATAAATAAAACTTCAAAATCACCACTTGATCCATTTAGTGAAACAGATTTTTGTTTCCAATATATACAAGTATATTTGATACATCTTCCCCAATCTCAACAGTACAAATACATTTTGACCATAATACACCGTTTTACACGCTGGCCCGAAGCAATTCTATTAAAAAACGCAACAGTAGATGAAATAATTTCAGCAAGTTTGGATTGCACGTTCCGGCATACCGAAATTTCTAACTAATGATAACTCTTCTGTTTTCCTTTCAACATCATGGTTAAATTTTGTTTCCGTTCTAGGAATAAAACACCTTCGTTCAAGTACCTATCATCCATTAGTCAAGGAATCGTTGAACGATTTAATCGTACATTAAAGGATGCAATTAATGTAACATGTATTAACACATGGCCCGATAATATTCCATGGATTCTACTTTCTTTACTCTTAAGTATGAAAGCAAATCTACAAGTACCACCGCCAGAAACTCTATGCGGTTAGTTACTCAATATTTTTTTCGATGACAAACACTTCACACAACAATCGGACACATTAATGTCATCATTTGTATCTCCTTTAAAAGAATCAATTGGAAAAAAGATCATTACTAAAAACAATGCTTATATTAACAAGGGTTTGAAAACATGCACACAAGTGTACCTCCGAAATAGAACACATACCACGGCATCAAATCTAATTATCTATAGGTGCATTCAAAATTATCCAAAATTCAGAAAAACACATATCAGTGGAACTGAAAGGTATCATCGGGATAGTCAGCTATGATCCACTGAAAGCCACCTACTTTCTAGATTAATACACGCTTGATGTTTATTTTATTTGTTACATTTATGCTGTTTTTATAATATATACGCTTCCCCTCTTCATTTCTTTCAGCGTAGTACATCTTCGAAGTAGAAGGACGAACTACATTCACCGCCAGCACAGATGCTGTCAGAGATGTGATAAGTGTTGTGTTACTATGTTTAAGTTTTATATACAGGGTGGCGCAAAAATAATGGGACACAGATTCCTTACGTTATAATAAATCGATTAAACCCAATATACCTTAGTACAAAGTCCCTCCAGTAAGAAGTTATAGGGCCTTGAAGTTCAATTTTTTTTTTTTTTGGTTAATTTCCACAAAAGTAGAGACATCGATTTGTATTTTAGTGTACATGCTTACTATAATGTACTGCACTAATAAAAAAAATGTTGTGATCTGAAAGAGAATTAAAATGTACAAAAATAAAGTACTCTTAGTTACAGCGTAAAAGCAACCGTTTACCTTAAAATGCCTATCGAAGGTTTTTAGTTGTCATTAAGACGTGGAATTATCAAGTAACCATGATCGCAAAAACAATGGTCATCTAGTAAACAACAATGATACATCAATTAATGACATTAGTGACATAAAAATTTGTTTTTTTATGTTTAAGAAAATAGCGCCACATAACGAATTCTCCAATGCTGTTATGTTCGTTATGTCGCAGCATTTTCGTAAGCACAAACGACACAAAAATGATGTCACCAACAGCATTAATTCATTTCTTATTGTTGTTTACTAGATCACAATCGTTACCCATTGTTTGTGTGATCATGGCTACTTAATAATTGCACGCCTTAATGACAACCAAATACCTTTGATGGGCATTTTAAGGTAAACGATTGCTTTTAGGCTTAAGAATTAAGCGTACATTATTTTTGTACGTTTTAATTCTCTTTCAGATCACAACATAACATTTTAGAAAATGTTACAGATAAGGAAATTAGAGTTAAAAAAGTTTTGAAAGATAGGTTAAGTGCCTTTTACAGTCAACTCTAGTTTACGATTTTTTTGTTAGTGCAGTACATAATAGTAAGCATGTATGCCAAAATTCAAATTGATGTCTCTACTTTTGTGGAAATTAACAAACAAATAAGAAATAAAACTTCAGGGCCCTATAACTTCTTACTGAAGGGACTTTGTACTAAGCTATATTATATTATGTTTAATCGTTTTATTATAACGTAAAGAATCTATGACTAATCGGTGTCCCATTCTCTTTGAGACACCCTGTATAGTATGATTAAAAATTATTTTCATCTAGTATGGCTATGGAATACTTCCTGATTTATGAATGCAACTATAAGTCACTTAAAAATGAAATGTCAAGTTTGACATTTAAGTACAAACAGAGTGGCATTCATAAATTAGAAACTATTCCATAGCCATACTAGATGAAAATAATTTTTGATCATACTTTATTATGTATTACATGTTCTTTGTTAATAATGTTAAGGAATTGTTGAAAAGATCCACGAGATTTTATAGCTAAATATAATCTTGTTGATTTGTTCACATCCGAGATTATATTTTTGTAGGTTTCCTTCCTGGCATCTTCCTTAGTGCTTATTTGGGGAGGGGGGTGTAATGGTGTGATGTACGCCACCTTGGGTTGCTAGCGCAACGTGGATCAAACAAAATTTAGTTAAAACAAGTTTATTCTTGTTAACATAGACTTTCGGCTTAGACCGCGTAGTATTTGTGAATAAAAATTCAGCATTCTCTGCTGTAATGTTCTTGCACCTTGTGAACTCGAGCAAGGATCCACGCGATGTTGTTTGAGTACCTTGAGAACGATCAAAGATCTCTTGCCTACAGGCCAAGTTGAAATTGTCGAAATTTGTTTGACAAACACTTACTTCAGTTGGAACAATAAAATGTACGAACAGGTCGAAGGAGCGGCTGTGGGTTCATCGCTATTACCTGTTATCGCTAATATTTCTATGGATGCATTTGAAACTAAAGCTCTCGAACAAGCACAGTTACCACCGACCTGCTGGTTTAGATATGTAGACGATACCTTTGTTATCTGGTCATACGGACGTCAGACATTGAAACTGTTTCTAAAACACCTTAATTCTGTAGATCCCAACATACAATTTAAAATAGAAGTAGAGGGAAATGACAGTATTCTGTTTCTAGACATTTTGGTAAACGTAATTCAGATGGTAGTCTAGGAAATGCAGTCTATAGAAAGAAACACGTAAGAGCAGATATCTAAATACTAACTCACGACATCACCCAATGCAAAAAGCAACCGTTCTCTAGACTTTGGCCACTAGAGCTGTTCGTATCGCAGATGCAGAAAATTTAGAGAGAGAAAAGGAGCATCTATTTGATTCTTTACAAAAGAACGAATTCACATCTACCGTCATACGAAAAGCGCTAGACAAGACTATGACACAAAAAGCTAAAGAAGAATCCCCACCTCTGGAAGGTTTTGCATTTCTACCTTACGCTAAAAGCTCGACTGATAATATGGGACGTGTCCTGAAATGATGCAACATCAAAACTGTGTTCTCGACCAATGAAACTTTGGGCAACGGCTTCAGATCAGTAAGAGACACACTTCCAAGTTTAAAAACCGCTGGCGTATATTACATTCGTTGTTCTTGCAGTTCGAGTTACATTGGACAGACTGGTCGTTCCATTGATCTAAGACTTCAAGAACATAAAGGCGATTGCAAACACAAACGCATCACAAAATTAGCCTTAGCTGAGTGTACATTTACAAATGGGCACACCTTAGAATTTGAGTACACCAGAATACTTGCCAGAATACCTCATTACTTCCCATGCGTGATACGTGACGCCATAGAAATAGAAAAATATCCAAATAATATAATAGGGAAGATGGTTTTAAGTTTAGTAAAACGTGGACTCCTCTGGATTACGCTACACTTGGACGACCAAGCGGTCTAAGCCGAAAGTCTATGTTAACAAGAATAATTCGAGTAACCGAGAAAACCTTAAACAGTATATAAAACAAGTTTATCATATTGGTTCATGAAAAACGACGTGTTTGCTTTGATCTTTACAATTAAGCCTATAAATTGTAAGATATAGCCACCAAATGGCACCATATCTTACAGTCCTACCACCTATTTACGTACTAATAGTTGGAAATACCTAGAATATTTTAAAGGTTTTTAAATTAACAATAAGGTTTTGAGGAATAATTGCTGTTGCCCATAATATTAAATAATATATTATTAGTATTTAGAAACACATTTTTTACATGGTATTTTACTTGATGTTTCTGAACTATATGACGTGTGTTGAGAATAATATACTTCTGAATTACACTTTGCATTATTATTATTACCTTGTAGTGGCTGTAAGACTAATATGCTTTTGTGTACACAATTTAAAATGAAGGAAACACTGTTTTAGAAAAAGCTTATATTTTTTTAAACATTTACACGAAAGTCGTTGTTATAGTTATTACCGTCATTAGCCCGATATCTAGCAATTAGGTTGAATTTTGTAATCCGACGTCATAGCCGAGGTTTATAATCCACCAAGTCCGTTATTTGGGTATCGGCCGTGTGTCGTCAAGATTTTTCGTAATAAAATTGTATACATTCCAGGAATAACTTACTAAACATAATTTAAATATAACGTGATTCTTGATCTTTCGTAATCTCTAAAAAACAAAGTCATCCATGACGGCCGCCGACGGTTAACGGTTATACCGACCGGCGGCCGTTATGAATGACTTTGATTTTTTTAAGTTTACGTGGTAGTTAAGGCCGGTGGCTGTTATGAATGACTTTTTATGTTTTTGTTTAGATCAGTTAAAATACAATAACGATATCGTATTACGAAAAAGTAATAAACGAATTCGACGATATACACAAAAATCAAGTTTGAATACGTTGATCTGGTTATGGGGAATCTTGTTGACAATTTCCTACTGTGCTTGAAATTATTGCTTGTCTTTGCCGTCAGACTGGTCGATATGGCTAAATGCAAAGACGACCGAAATAAGCTAATCAATATCAAAAAATAAGTTTTCTGAAATTTGCTGTCATTTAATTGATAGTTATATTTAAGAACTGAGTTGCAAGTGTAGCGGAACTCTTAGTCAATTGCATTATGTTAGTATCTAAAAAAAGTACCTTATAGCCTGGGTTGTTGAGTGTTTTCTCGTCATCAACATCCGCTCGTGCGTTTATAGCCAACATTAGTAGAAGATGAAGTGAAATTTTTACTGTAAAAAGTAGAAAATTAGTGAACGAAATAGCCCTGAAAGAAACCTACCTGACACCATATTTGATATGTTTTGAACAATTCGAGTATAATATTTTGTACTTGTCATTTAGTCGATAACGAATCATAATCGAGATAATATTACTAACGACTAATACCATTATTATAATAAACATATGCTTCGATTAAATTTGCATTTCATATTAAGATAATTGGTGCTCGACATTTTCGCAAAAAAGTTAAGCAGATGTACTTAACGTGAATAACTTGAGTGTCAACGATTTTCCTGTTTTTAGATTGCTTGAATTGACGAAAATCGGCAGACACGTTCAGTTTGACGAGACCATGCCCTTAAAGTGAGTTTGATGTTGTAGTTAAAACGTAATTGTAATATTATATTATTGGCTTTTTAATTTTGTTTTTATTTTAATTTACCTTACAGATTACAAAAAAGAAAATCGTATGTTCGGCGTTAGAAATACAGTAAAGTCTTAGCGATTTTAGCAACGTTAGAACACGGAAGGCCCATAAAAACTTAATTATACAGGGTCTCCAAAAAGGTTTATACAAAAATGCATTCATTTTTAGTCTATGAATTATTATAGTAAAGAGCGTTATTTTCTGATTTTAAAACTTGTAGTCAAGAATCAGGGACCAATTTTTAGTGAAAAATGTATCTATATTGCTTTATTGTTATAAAATATATGATTTATTGTTCGCAGCGTGTTTTGAGTTATACGCGTGTCGCGCCTAGCCGATCGCTGATGGCTGTGCAAACCATGTAGCCCAGGATATAAAGGGATGACGTCGGGAATAGTTAGCGAAAAGCTCAACTTTGGTTAGTTGTTAGACCACTACATCTCCGTGACCAATGATCGTAACGGTGTATTTTTTTTGGCTTTATCCTAAAATAATATGTTAGAAAAGTATTTTTATTTAAGTTTGCCCAACAAGAATTAAATATAATTTTCTGGTGTTATAATACACATGACTTCAAAATTCCAAAGGTATCTTTGATGGAGTTACTTTTTGTTCATGCTATAGTTAAAAATGCATTGCATCGCAACTTATTTTTGTTATTTTTAAAAAAGCTACAGGGATAAAACAAAACTTAAACAAAAATTAAAATATCTTTTTTGCCATTTCGAATATTTTGCTAGCACATTCCCTTAGGATAAAACCAAACAAATTACACCAGTACGACCACTGGTTAGCTAGATATAAAGCAGTTTTCTAAAGTGAAGTTCGGAGGGGCAGTGGGGGGAACCACAGGGGGAGAATCGAGGAGCTTTGAGAAAATTTATCTCTTGTAGTGGTCTGACAATTGGACAAAGTTTAGTTTTCCCGTAATTATTTTCCTTTATCTTCTGGGCTACGTGATGCAAGTCAGCGATCGTCGGATCGCGGATAATAAATCGTATTTTTTCGACGATTGACATTGAAAGTAGATTTTTCTCACTGTCATTTGACAACAGAAAGTTGACATTTGCCGCTGAGCGTGCGTTTTCATCTTTTTGCCGCTCGCCGAGCGTTTTGGATTTCCTCGTGAACAAAATAGGTAGCCACGTCTGAATGTTTCCTTGACAATGCCCATCATTTGTCGAAATAATCGCGTCACATGTCTAATAGACTGCGCGAGTAATGTTAACTTGATTGTCAATTAATATTTGCAATAAAATGAAATATGATATTTTCCATTAATAATATTCTCAGTCGTCGAAAAAATGGTATGTATATTTCGAGCTAAAAGTGCGCTTGCCGCTTTTGCATTATTGCTGGTTTCGGCTTTGCCTCAACCAGCAATATTCATGCTCAAGCGGCAAGAATGCACTTTCAGCTCTTAACATACAATATACTATTTTACAACTGTAAAGCAATACAGAAAACTCTGTAATTTTAACATTTTTAGGCACATTCCATACGCTGAAAGTATGCATTTATGCACAATTGTTTTTAAAATACCTCTATGCTAAAATCTATACTGCACCTTTTCGGTACGTTTTGCTTGTCCAATCTCTGAAGCTTTTGTTAAAAATAATTTTGAGATTAATTTTGCATTATCTGAATCTGGAATAAGCTTTCCATTATTTTAAAAATCATTAATCAATATTCACTTATAATACCATGAGTAGTCAAAGTTATGTCGAATATTTTTGGTGTGGTATCACAAATGTCCATTGCGCTTAGGTTCGCTTAGGACGAGTGCGCAATGGACATGATTAATAATACCACCGCAAAAATATTTTACTTAACTTTGACTAAGAATGGCATTCCAGGGCCTTTTTCAAATAAATTTTCAGTAAATCTAGCAACAAACTACGCAATTTCTATGGTAACAGACCACTTCTTTCTTTGTCTTCTTTGTTAGCCTCTTTCATTCCAGTATTGGACATAGGTCTCCTCAATCTCTCTCCATTTGTTTCGGTCGCGGGCTTTTTTCATCCAGTCGGACCCGGCTACTTTCTTTATGTCGTCTGCCCATCGTAGTTGTGGTCTTCCTCTTTGTCTTTTTCTGGTCCAGGGTCTCCATTGTTGAATGATGTAGTTCCATCGGTTGTCATCGTATCTAGCGTTGTGCCCTGCCCATTTCCACTTCAGCTGGCTTGCATGTTTAACAACGTCCGTTACTCCTGTGTGCTGCCGAATCCATTCATTTCTTATTTTGTCCTTTAGTGTTATGTGTAACATTGATCTTTCCATTGCTCTTTGGGTCTTAGCGAGTCTGTCTATATTGTGTTTCGTGAAAGTCCAGACTTGTACTCCGTATGTTAGGACTGGGAGTACACATTGGTCAAATATCCGGCGTCGCATATGCAGTGGAATATTTTCGATTTTCAAAATATAGCTCAACCTGCCGAAAGCTGCCCATCCCAGTCTTGTCCTCCCTGTTATTTCAATTTTTTGATTTTCTTTCCCCATTTTGATCTGTTTCCCCAGATATATATATTCTTCCACTTGCTTTATATTTGTCTCTTCTATCTTTACCGTAACTTCTTCTTCAGTGTTTGTCATTACTTTTGTTTTGTTTGGATTAATTTTTAATCCTATTCGTTTTGATTCTTGATTTAATTCATTTAACATGACTTCCAGTTCTTCTTTCGTTTCAGAAATTACGATAATATCGTCGGCAAAGCGGAGGTGGTTTAGTCTCATTCCTTTTATACTGATGCCTTTGTTTTCCCATGGTACTCGTTTGAAAACATCTTGCAGTGCTGTTGTAAATAGTTAGGGCGAAATCGTGTCGCCCTGGCGAACTCCTCTTCTTATAGGTATTTGGTTCGTGTTGTGAAGTTGAACAGTTGATACAGCCTTTTCATAAATATTCTGTATAATTTTAGCATATCTATGATCAACCCTGCTATTTTGTAACGCTTCTTGTATTGCCCATTTTTCCACACTGTTGAAAGCTTTTTCGTAGTCTACCAATCCTATATATAATGGTATTTGGTATTCTGTTGCTTTTTCAATCAGAATTTTGACAGTGTGTAGATGGTCGATGGTGCTAAATCCGCTTCTAAACCCAGGTTGTTCTGCTGGTTGGTAACTATCCAACTTGTTCGTTAACCTATTTGTTAAGATCTTCGTATAAAGTTTGTATATTTGGGAGAGTAGGGTGATGGGTCTATAGTTTGTTAAGTCTGTTTTATCTCCCTTTTTAATTAGCAAAACCATGTTTCCTTCATTCCATGTTGATGGTATAGTGCCTTCGTGCAAGCACTTATTTAATAGAACCACTATTGCATGCAGCATATTTCCCCCTTCTTTTATCATTTCCGCCAGGACGCCATCTTTGCCTGCCGCTTTATTGTTTTTCATGTCATTCAAGGCATTTCTCACATTTCTTCGGAATTAGTATTCATTACTTTTCTTTTTAGCTTTCCTCTTGTGGCAACAGTTTCTTTTATTTGTGGGCTATATAGGTTGGTGTAAAACTCTTCTGTTATTTTTAATATGTCGGGTAAGTCTTGCTTTTTAGTTCCATTTTTGTCATTCAACGTAACAATTTGCGGTCTTCCCAGCTGAGATCTAAGGCATTTCATATTTTTATTTTTCTCTATAACTTCTTGTATCAGTTGGTCTTGTTTAGTTTGTCTGTCTTTTCTTATCAATTTCCTTACCATTTTATTTATTTCGACATACTCTTGAGTGTTTCGTTTCCCGTCTTTCCATAGTTGCCTTCTCTTTTCTAGCATTTTCTTTGTTTCTTCTGATATTTGGCTTTGTTTGTTGGTTTTCTTTTTTGCTATTTTTGTAGCTGCATCGGTTAGGGTATGTGTTAACAAATCATTTAGAATTTCTATATTCTTGTTTTCGAGGTTTTCATGCTTTGATAGCTCGTGTTCTACTATGATCTTGTATTCGTTATGGTTAGCTTTGAGTAATGTAGTGTCTACTTGTGTTTTTCTTTTATTAAATAATTTAGCTCTTTCAAACTTTGCATTTATGACTATCTTTGCTCTAATAAGTCTGTGGTCACTGTCTGTTGTAAAGTTATTTATTACTGTTACATCCTTCACTATGATTTTATTATTTGATAGTATGTAGTCGATTTCATTTCTTGTAGCACCGTTCGGGCTTACCCAGGTTCATTTACGCTGGGATTTCTTCTGGAAGAATGTATTCATAGCGTAGTTTTCTTTTTCTAAGTATTACATAAGCATTTCTCCTCGGCTATTTCTTTTTCCGTAACCAAAATTTCCTATTCTTTTTTCTTGACTTTCTAGTTTCACTCCAAGCTTAGCGTTGAAGTCTCCCATTACAATGGCAAATTTTGTGGTGTTATTGTTTAGCGCTGTTGACAGAACACTAATACTGACTTTTTCTAATAAAAATCACATTTGTTTAAAATATTCACTTCAATACCTTCTAGGAAGATATATCCGCTGATATTTTTTTGATTAGTCAAGAAACGTCAGATTCTGGATTTTCATTGGTCAAATATGACAGATGACAGGTGAATTGAATAGCCAAAGGTAATTTTGTAAATGCGATATCCGCATCAAATTAACCAATTTTCAGTAATAAAGAAAACGGAAAATATTTTTCTGGTTTCTGCCCTTCCACATTTAGATCAGCAAGGTAATGCTAGATAGTATACATTTTAGAAGTGTCTTTTGAGAGGTAAGATTCCCGACTATTATGGCAGATACGCATGTACTCGATTGGCAGTTTTTCTTTAATTAATTTATTTGTACTATTGCTAGCAAAAAAATCTGTAAAGGGCTGTATTCAAAACTTCGCTAGGAAGTGTATGTTGTGACACTAAAAAATTTTAAAAATCAAAGGAAAATAGGAGTAAAAATGTCTTCACGTTCGTAGAAATAGTGAAACGCTAAAAGAAAACATTTGATACTATGAATTTCATCTATTTTTAAATCAAAAAACATTACCGGCAGTGGGATTCGAACTACAACGACTACTACTGCGACCGCGAATTTAAATTCTCCGTCTTATTCACGGGACCACAGATGGCATCTTTCGGGTTTGCGATACGCAGCTGTATTTAACAGAACGGTCGTATTTTTGGAACTTTTTAACTTTCTTGCGACATTACCTTGTATGTTTTGGGCTCCTTTTTCGTCAAGTGTAAGCCTGACCTATGTGCACATTATTACTTTTATCTATTTCTCAGTTAACGCAAAAATTAACAAAATTTTATTTTTTAAGGTGTTTACCCTGTATATATTTGTTTTTAGTTTTTACTTTTCTCGTCAAAAAAAAACAATGGAAGTATTGAAATCACGACAAAATTACCTTCCGAGATTTCTTCAGATCTTCACGTTTCGGGTCCCTAGATAACGAAAAACAAGTTTTTTTAATTTTGTCTGCCTGTCTGTCTGTTGGCGATATAACTCAAAAACTGTTTGTTGGAGAAAGACGATATTTGACGTGTAGATTATATGCCTAGCTGGCATAAAACTGAGAAAATGTCCGGCAAAGTATAAACAGGATAAGTAATCTAAAAAATTTTTTTTGTTTATTTTTGCGTTAACTGAGAAATAGATAAACGTAATAATTTACACATAGGTCTGGCTTTACACTTGTCGAAAATGGGACCTAATAGAAACGGAGTAATGTCGTAAAAGAGTTAAAAAGTTTGAACAAGTCCGTTCTTCTAAATATAGCTGTGCATCGCCAATCCGGGAGAAGTCCTCGATGAACAGATAGATGAGATGCCAGGTTTAAATTCGCATTCGCAGGCACTGTAGTTCGAATTCCATCAAAATGGTATTTTTTTAAATTGAAATTAATTTAATTCGAGTTACCAAGATATTTCTTTTGTTTCAGTATTATTACGATTTTATTTTTTTTAGTTTATTTATAACCTTACAATCTGTCACGGAGTGACATTCAGTAAATAATGTGGCATCTTACATAGGGCATGATGAAAACATTCCAGCGAAAATTTTCTTATATTAACATTAAACAAGTTTGATGTACAATTACTTTGACACTACACTTCACTTTATACGAATCGGGTTGGCAAGTCTAACGGCTTGAACCTTTTGAGCCTAGGCTCTTCGTAATCAGGATCCAGTAGGCGTTCCACTAGTGTATTTGGGTGAGCACTGAGCCTATCGCAGTAGCGAACACTACACTTTTGTATTTCTTCGTTAACTGTTGAAATACCTAGGTCCTGCCGTATCACTTCGTTCGGAACGAACCATGGGGCATTTACTATAGATCTCAGTACTTTAGATTGGAAACGTTTTATGATGTCTATGTTTGATTTACTTGCTGTTCCCCATAGTATACCATAAGACCAGATTGGCCTAAGTATAGTTTTGTAGAGTAATGTTTTATTCTCTAGTGATAGCTGGGAATTGCGTCCTAGGAGCCAGTACATTTTCTGGAATTTCAGACCCAGCTGTTTTCGTTTTGTGAAAATGTGTTTTTTCCACGTCAGGCGCCTGTCCAGGTGCATTCCTAAGTACTTAACAGTCTCGTCCTGTGGTATTTGTTTGTTGTTGAGCACAAGGGGCGGGCATGTGTCTCTTCTTGTCGTAAAAGTCACATGGACTGATTTGGATTCGTTTACACGAATGCGCCACCTTTTAAACCATAGTGCTAAGGTATTTAAATGAGCCTGTAGATAGTCAGATGCTATGGTTGGATCGGTATGTGATGATAATATCGCTGTATCATCGGCGAATGTGGCAACCGTAGTTTGAGGTGTGGTAGGTACGTCAGCAGTATAGAGGAGGTATAAGAGCGGACCTAATACACTTCCTTGAGGAACGCCAGCTGTTATAGGAAATAAATAAGTGTGCGAGTTTCCGTACTTTACGAGAAAGTGTCTGTTAAGAAGGTAAGATTTTAATATTTCGTAATAGTCTGGAGGTAGTGCTTTTTTGATTTTGAATAGCAAGCCGTCATGCCACACCTTATCAAAGGCTTGCGCAACATCGAGAAACACAGCTGAACAATATCTTTTGCCTTCAAAGTCTTTTAAAATTCTGTCTGCCACTCTATGAATTTGTTCAATTGTGGCGTGGTGCCTGCGAAAACCAAACTGGTGATCGGGTATAATATTGTTTTCCATAACTAACGGTGTTAGTTTCTGCAATAACAACTTTTCAAGAACTTTGGATAATATCGGTAGGAGGCTGATTGGTCTAAAAGATGATAGTTCGGTCGTTGGTTTGCCGGGTTTAGGGATCAATATGATTGTGGCAACTTTCCACTGCTCTGGAATGTATCGTAGTCTTAAGACGGCATTGAATAGATATGTGATATATATGAATCCTTTTTCTGGTAGTTCTTTGATAATCTTGCCCGTGATTAGGTCGTAACCTGGCGCTTTGTATGAATTCAAGTCCGTCAGAATTGTAGTCTTGATGTCGTTTACTTTAAACTGCTTGATTGGTGGACACATTTGGAAGGGTGCTTCGAGATATTGCTGAATAGCATTTTCTTCAGGTCTAGGTATTTGAGAAACAAATGGACTAAATACGTTCGTTAAGTGCGTTGCAAAAGCAATAGCTTTATCATGATCACTTCGAGCCCAGGCGTTGTTATTGAGTCGAAGAGGTGATATGTGTTGCTGTGGCTGTTTTAGCCTTTTGGTTGCTCTCCAAACTGAATATTCAGAGGCTTTCGCGGGTGACAATCGCTGTAGATAGTTTTGTACCGATTGATTGTTTATATTGGAAAGGATATTTTTGAGTTCAGCTGTTAGTTGATTTAGCTTATTTTTGTCTTCAGGATGTTTTGTTGTTTGCCACCTCCTTCGTTGTTTGCGTTTTTCTGCAATTTTCTTTTTGACTTCGATGGGGCAGTTTGGGTTTGTTTCTTTTTGTGATTTCTTTGGTGTTGACTGCCAGGCTGCTTGTTGAATTACTTGATTAAAGTGTTCTAGTGCTAGAACTAATTCTTCAGCAGATTTCAATGGCACTTCAAGTGTTAACGATTTGTCAATTATTTCTCTGTAGTGGTCCCAATTCGTAAATCTGTTGCTAAGGCTAGGGGGGTTCTCTTTGAGCAACACTTGCGTGCTTATTGACACAATTATTGGCGAGTGATCCGATGAAAGATCTAGACAGGTTTCCGCGTGGAGATAGTTTGGGTTGATGCCTTTTACAATGCAGAAATCTAGCAGGTCGGGTGTTTTTGTCATGTCTGATGGCCAGTAGCTCGGTTCACCTGTGGATAGGTAGTGCAGTCTATTGCTGGTTATTGCCTTCATCAGTTGTCTGCCCTTGGTAGTAGTCAGTCTTGACCTCCAGTGCTGGTGTTTGGCGTTAAAATCTCCGCCTGAAACAAACCTGTTTCCCAGTGTTTGGAAATAAGCTTCGAATTGTTCCTGCTTTATGTTATGTCTTGGGGGACAGTAGGCTGCTGATACGTTTAGTGGTCCTTGCCAGTCCATGATCGTGATAGTAGTAGATTGTAGATGTGGTGGGTTGTATTTGGGAAGCTCATAGTGTTTAATTGTATTTTTGACTATGATCGCGGAGCCAGCATGCGCAGTGCCATCTGGGTGTTGTGTAGCGTAGATGGTATAGTTTGGAATTTTAAGGTAGCTTCTGTCCGTATAATGCGATTCTGATATTAACATAATATCTATAGAATGGTTTGTGAGAAAGGTTGTTAGTTCATTTTTATGTTTTGTCAGGCCGTTGGCGTTCCATAGAGCTAGTTTAAGCTGTAGAACCATGATTTGTTTTCGAGACAAGTATAGTTAAAAGATTTAGCATCGTTCCCATCTGTTCCATTAGTGTTTTTAGCATTTTCTTTAGCTCGGCCATGTCATTTGGTTCATTGAGTGGTACAGAAGTTTGTGGCTGTATTGTATTGCTACCGTTTTGATTATAAATGCCGCTTACCACCTGAGCATGAGTAAAGTTCTGTTGAAGCTGGTGTACTGGTTGCTGTCTCGTATTTGTTATTTGTTTGTTTCTTAAAGGGGGGAAAACCTTTTGTTGTATCTGTTTGTAAACATGACAACCTTTGTAGTTGGCGGGATGATTTCCATTACAGTTAACGCATTTGACATCACTGTCCTTTTCTTTTCGTTTGCACTGGGATGTTGGATGGCTGCCGGTGCATTTCACGCATCTTGGACTCCTAAAGCAAAAGTTCTTTGTGTGGCCATGCCGTTGGCATCTGGCGTATTTCACGTTTTGCGATTGGCGGTTCAAATTTTACTACCGAATGGGCTATTTTGGATATGTTATAAACGTCCTTATTGTTATCAGCAGGTTTTAGTTCAACAAAAAACAGAGGCAGTGGTATTTTTGTAATTCTTTGTCGAATATTTGAAATATTCATAACTACATGTCCATGTGCTTTAAGCTCTGCTTTTAGGTCATTTAAATCGGCTAATGGGTGTAGGTTTTTCAGAACTACTCTAAAGTTTCTCTCCTCTTTTCTCTTGTATGTGTGAAATTCGGTGTTTTTATCCTGCAGGGCCTTAGTTATAACGGTGTATATTTCAGAAGTTTTTGGTATAATTTTGACTTCATCGTTGTTTCATAGCCATCCTTTGCTATCGTTTCTAATAGTTGATTTAATGGCTGGATATTTTTGACTCCCGATACAAATATCGGCGGTGATTTGGCTTCCTTTTTAGCTGTGGTTTGGCTGTGATTTTCTTCAAGATCCGATTCTTTGTCGCTTAAAGCGTCGTAACGATTTGTGGGATTTAACCAGTGGGTTGAACTTTTGGTTTGCTTAGCTTGTTTTTGTGAAGTTTCGATAGTACGTCCTCGTTTTTTGTTTTCAATCACACGCCATTCTGCATCTTGTGATGATTGTGCCTGATGATCTACTGGATCGCTTTGAGAAGGTGGACTTGTATTTTGGGTTTGTAAAATGTTATTTGTTGAGAAATTTGGATATAAATTATTTGTTGACAGTTTTTGCGGGCACTGATAATTTTGTTGCACACATTGCAATTGTTGGTTTTGGACTATTTGCATAGGGGCAAAATGTTGTGTATTTTGTGTAGGTGGAACCTGATTAAAGTCGAATGCCATAATGGCTTAATGTTAAGCACTTACTAATAGAGTAGTTGAACACACGTTTTTACAACTGATCATTGCACCTCGACCATGAGGTCGCAAGATTATCTTCGCCGCCCGATACCACTTGCGCTCGGTGAAACAACCTTGCACTATGAGCGTTAAACGGCAACTATTACGAATGTGAAGATATTTTTACCCCTAATTTCCTTGCATTTTTAAAATTGTTTAGTGTCACATCGTCAATTGGCGAGGGAAGTTCTGGGTAAAGCCCTTTACAGATTTTTTAAAATTTTGGTAACATAGTACATTTTTAATTATGCAACTTGGATTTGTCATTTTGAATTTTCCTATTAGAAACGGTTTAAACGAGAAAAAAAAATAAAATGCACGCAGAGACCTTTCTAAAATTATAGGCAATGTGAATGTGTTGTATAGGGAAAAGCAACAGGAACAAAATACCTTAAATGATTATGAAGATTGCATCAAAATTTCTGTCTAAATTTTACAACTCTTAAATTATCTTTACCCAATCCCGTTTCATCTTCTTATGCTATCGTGAAATGATGTTTGTGACCACTTCACCGAATATTTTTCTATCTCGGGCATCCATTACCAACTTTTGAAGGCTGGGACCAAACCAGTTTCTAAGATTTCTGAGCCAATATTTTTCTTACTGCTAACTCGAAATATATTGTTATGATACAGCTACTCTATTTGTTATAGTGGTTAAATAAATATAAAAATAATGATAAATTTGGAAGATCAATACAACCAAATGTTGAGGGGTTTTAAATAAGATGGGTATTAATTTTAAAATAATTGAGAAAATATTAAAATTGAGACAATTATTAATGTAGATGGGACAATAAAATAGAAATTGGATATTTAATTTTGATGGTTGAGGTTAACCATGATAAAAAGTGTAAACCAAGGTTATATTGGCAATTATGCTTGCTTAAATAATAAGGGATTGTAACATGTAATAGTTAGGACATTTTATATTTTAAGAGGGCAGTAATAATAGTAACCATCAGAGATAAGTTTGTTTTTGTTTGGAAGTCAGAATAAAAACTCATAAAAAATGTACAGAGAAATTTGAAAAAACTCTTTTTACTAATAAAAACTTGGAAATTATGGCTTATTTTGTATAATTGTTTAGTAAAATATGAAAATATAACATTGAAATAATAAGACATTACAATCGGTGAAGAGATTGTGCAATACAGTTAATAAAATACAAAAAACAAGAAGAATTGGATTTGGATTTGGACAGTTTCTGTGGGTAGTGCTGGATCCAAAGTACTAGCTGAAGAATAAAGAGGAAAATACTAAATAAAATAGGCATATTAAGCATTGAGTCATTGCATAAGTAATAGCTAGCCAAAAGTGGTGCTATCACTACATAAATATATGGCGCCGACAACGTGTGGCAATTTTGGGTTTGATTGTAACTGATAAACCAAGTTTATGTTTATTTTGTTATTAATAATTGTGAATTAAGAAAGAGGATTGTAAAAAAACAATCATAATTTAAAAACGTATCATAATTGAGTTCTTTTGAGAGCAATAAAGTAACAGAATAGGACAATCAATAAGAATAAATAAAGTATTGCAGAAAGGTTCAATTTTTGAATTGAACACAAAGATTTATAATTGAATATAAAGGTTTCTAATTAAAATAAATACATTTGAAAATTTAAATTAAAATATGGCAGACAAAAGGGTTACAAGAAAAAGCAAGAAGACTGAAAAGGAAAAAAGACGAAGGACAAGAAGAAATGGAAGTGGTAGAGTGTGGTGCTGAAGTTGAAGTGGAGGAAATAATACAAGGTGATCAGGTAAGGGTTCAAGAAGAACAAACAATAACAAAGGGACAGTTTGAACAATTAATGGCATTTATGGTACAAAAAGCTGAGGAAAGTAAGAAAGATGAAGAGGAAAATGCAGCAGAGTTGAGGAAGGAGTTACATGAAATAAAGAAAGATGCAGGGGGGATGGAAAGAAGATTTACAACAGTCAATTGAGAAAACTGCAGAGAAGATAATTGTGGAGTTAGCAGAGGAAAGTAAGAAGGATGCTGAGGAAAGGAAAAAAAGGTTAAAGCAGGATGCTGAGGAAAGGGAATGTAGATTACAGGAAGCAATTAAGAGTACTGCAAAGAAGTTGCAAGAACAAAAAGAACAAGCGAAGAAGAATCAATGAGGGAGTTTAAAGAAGAATTTAATAAGGTGCTACTTGAAGATAAACAGGAACTACGATTAGAAATAAATAAAATTAATATGATATTGAATAAATATAAGAATGAAATTAAGAATGATGTGAGAGCAGAAAGGCAGGAAGAAATTAAACAAATGGAAGAAATGTTGAACCAAAAAGTACGAGAAACGTTAAATAAAAACAAGGAAGAACTTGAAGGAAAATTAGAGGGGATGAAATTAACAATAGAAGAATGTATAAGAACACAGAAAGAGTGTATCGATGGAAGAATTGATTTAATAGAGGGAACGACAGACGAAATAAAAATGAAAATGCAGGAAGCAATGCTAAAGAATGAAAGTAATGTGATTTTATTAAAAGATGGAAACTTAAGGAAATTGAGTAATATTATGAGGAATAAATATAGCAGATATTTAAGAAGAAATGAAAGATTTTATAAAGTAAGAAGAATTACAGGAGGTTATACAAGGTGTTTCAAAAATGTCTGCCAAAATTTATAGGATGTATAGTACATCACAAAATAAGTGTAGTTTACTCTATAAAACTAATTCCGAAAATGCACTCCCAAGGAGCTACAGCCCCTAGAAGAAGACTCTCAAAAATGGTTTTTTAGCATTTTCTTCAAAACTGTTACTGGTAACTTAATGAAATTTGGCACAGGGGCGTAGTTTTTTATGAGAAATATTACTAATTTGTTATAATCTTTATATTTTATTCAGGGGCGTAACTTACAAGGGTGCTGCAACGGTTCAATTACCCTATCTTTTTTGTGGGTGGTTTTATCTAATACATTTATCAAAAATCTCAAAGCTTGATTTATCTTACATAAAAAAGGTATTTTTGTTAAAATGTTTTAAAGTTGACCGTTTTCGTGTAATTTGCAGTTGAATGTTAACGTGTTTTTCAAGCTTTGAAATTACTTGTCCAAAATGCCTTCGAAAATCTTTTGAGTAGGCCTAGATATGACTTAAACAAAACATTTTAACAAGAATTCCTTTTTTATGTAAGATAAATCAAGCTTTGAGAGTTTTGATAAATGTATTAGATAAAACCACGCACATAAAGGATAGGGTAATTGAACCGTTCCAGCCCCCTTGTAAGTTACTCCCCTAAATAAAATATGAAGATTCTAACCAATTAGTAATATTTCTCATAAAAAACTACGCTCCTGTGCCAAATTTCATTAAGTTACCTGTAACAGTTTTGAAGAAAATGCTAAAAAACCATTTTTGAAAGTCTTCTAGGGGCTGTAGCTCCTTGGGAGTGCATTTTCGGAAATAGTTTTATAGAGTAAACTACACTTATTTTTTGATGTACTATATGTCCTAGAAATTTTGGCAGACATTTTTGAAACACCTTGTATAGTTAATGTCAATAAAAATAAGAAAAAGACAAAGAAGGAAAGAGTTAAATCAAGATTAAAGGAGGAACTAAAGAAGTTAAAAGAAAGGCTGAGACAAAATGAAGTATCGAGGCTTGAAGCTGAATTAAGAAAATTAAAACAAGCAGTTAAAGAAGCCAAGGATGTCATAAAGACCACTCAAGAAAATTTCAAAAAAAATTTGAAATAACAAAAGGAAACTCGGAATTTGTAGATATGTTAAATAGTAATTATTAATGTTTGTTTGTTCATAATACGGTTAGATAATAAATTAAATTAATATGGAACATCACATAATTAACAATTTATAAAAGTCAACTTAAAAATAATTGGAATTATTTTGCTTAATTAATAATAGTACAATAGTCTTAATAATGAAGGATGAAATAATATGAAATATTTATATGTATACGGAATGAAAATAAATGAAAAGATTTGCTATCAGTAAATAAAAAAAAATGTATACTACAAGCAGAACGTTGAATGTTAAAAGTCACAGAAAATATAAACGAGATGTTAGAATTTTGAATTGATTATTTTTAAATCTGAATTTTGTAATGAGAAATGAATAATAATTCAACAATAAGGTGTAATTAAAACTTGGTTTCAGTACCTAAAGTGGGCTGCCAAGATAAAGAATTGTTGCTGAGCCAAAAAGAGCCAAAGACGATTTAAAAATGGATTGAAGTAGGTAATTGTTGAATGAAAAGGGTAATTGGAGGAGAAGAATTTACATTTCGAAAGTATGACATTAAGAATGAATAACAAGCGGTGTTAAAATGATTAATAAGGAAACCGGTTAAGCAGAAGATAACAATTAGGAAATTTATATAAGCGAATCTTAATAATTTAACAGTAAAACGTATTTCATAGAATTATAAGGAATGCTTAAAAAAGTAAAATAATATTAAAGATTGGACTATTTGTATAATTAATGATAATTTTGATAGAACACTAGAATGGTAAAAGAATGTGCTGGTTGATAGGAAGTTTCGCAGAATTTAAATGTTTGCAATTTGTAAATAGAGATTTGTAGATTATTATAAATGTTGTTGTTTGTTGGAAAGGTTAAATAATTTTATTTCCATAGTGATTTGAAATAGATGTAAATGGATTTTAATTGTTATGAAGTTATATACTAGGATATTAGGATGGGTAATTAAAAGAAATTAAGAAAAGAAATTTGAAATAAAACTAGTTTATTTAAATATTTTTCTTAATTGAGGAATTATGTTATGATACAACTACTCTACTTGTTATAGTGGTTAAATAAATATAAAAATAATGATAAATTTCGAAGATCAAACCAACCAAATGTTGAGGGGTTTTAAATAAGATGGGTATTAATTTTAAAATAATTGAGAAATATTAAAATTGAGACAATTATTAATGTAGATGTGACAATAAAGTAGAAATTGAATATTTAATTTTGATGGTTGAGGTCAACCATGATAAAAGGTGTAAACCAAGGTTATATTGACAATTATGCTTGCATAAATAATAAGGGATTGTAACATGTAATAGTTGGACATTTAATATTTTAAGAGGGCAGTAATAAGAGTAACCATCAGAGATAAGTTTTTTTTTGTTTGGCAGTCAGAATAACAACAAATAAAAAATGTACAGACACATTTGAAAAACCTCTTTTTACTAATAAAAACTTGGAAATTATGGCTTATTTTGTATAATTGTTTAGTAAAATATGAAAATATAACATTTAAATAATAAGACATTACAATCGGTGAAGAGATTGTGCCATACAGTTAATAAAATACAAAAAACAAGAAGAATTGGATTTGGATTTGGACAGTTTCTGTGGGTAGTGCTGGATCCAAAGTACTAGCTGAAGAATAAAGAGGATTAGTTTGGAATCATCTACAATACTGAAACTTACCAGAAGTCTATTGGCGTGGCACTAATATTAATGAAAGGAGCAGGATCAGATTCTACGGAGAGTTGGAGTTTTGACAGGTTAGATGTGGTTTGAGTGGTGACAGAGCGATGTAGTTTTGGCTATTGGAGGAGTAAGCTATCGTAGTTGTTGACTGTGAGCATTTGGAGCTGTGGACATTGGGAACTGTCATATTTGGATAATTGCAGTGACAACTTGAGAAGTGGTCAGGTTTGTTTTAGTTAATTAAAATAAAAACAGGTTGAATAACAAACAATAACAAGAAAGAGTGAAATAAACAGAATATAGTACTTGCTTTGGTGAATTGATTAATTCATGTGTCATTGTAAAGGATAGTGGTCAATTCTTGGTTTAATTGAATTTGAAAGTCAAGCTGACAGTTAATGTCATTTAGCATTCTTAAAAGCACAATTAAGAGTTGAATTTCAATTAATAGATAACTAGATTGGCGAACCCGACCCTGAGTGTCTGAATATTAATATTTAGTTAAAAGTTTTTTCTGCTTGCTCTGTTTCTAATATATCTAGTTTGGTTATTGCATTTGGGTCCCAGTACAACTCTTTGATAGTTCTTAGATCGGTACTTGCGGAGAGAACAATCTTCTTCTTGCTCCTTAGGAGCTCTTAACAGTCCACTCCTCGACATAGACCACCTTTTGAATTTTCCACTCCAATCTATCTTGAGCCATTTGGTACAATTTACATCCCGTTTTTTCCTTCACATCGACTATCTAACCATTTTTTGATCTACTAGTGTTGGTCGCCATAGGACCACTCGTTTTGTTCCTCTGTCCTGTTTTTGTCGGGTCACATATTCTGACCACCTCCATTTCGAATTTGCAATGGCCGTTATCATATTTCTTTTTCTAATCTCTTTGTTCGTTATGCGGTCTCTGAGGGTTATTCCGAGCACCTCTCAATAATCTGTGTGTTATTCTAAACGTATTGGTAGATTTGATGATCAAGGAAATTATTTCCATGCCGTACATCATAGCAGGAATTATACAGGCGTTAAAGGTTTTTCTTTTAAAGTTAATTGGGATGTCACGGTTCTTTAGTATTGATTGCCATTTACCTACAGCACCCCAGACTGTGCAGATTCTTTTTTCAACCTTGGCATTTAGTTTTTTTGCCGAGTTTTATTAATTGTCGCAAGAAAAAATGTTGCTGAAAACGATGCAATTCCATCAAAAACGACATTAATTATTTCGGGGATAGTATCTTTGTCTTTTCCAGATTCATTGAGAGTCCGATTTCTGTAAGTGTTGTTTGGAATTTGCCCAATATACCATGTAGTTTCTCTATATTATTACTGATGAGCACAATGTTATTCGCAAAGCGGAAGTGGTTTAAGTATCGACCCTCGATGTTTATACCTTTGTTTTGCCATTCTAATTTCTTGAACACCTGTCCAAAGCAAGAGTAAATAACTTCTGCGAAATTGTATCCCCTTGTCTTATAAGTATTTTATTAAATGATCTTCTCTGATGTTTACTTGTAGTGTAATCGTAAATGTAATTCAAGATGTTGTTTCGGAAATCTATTATCTGCTCAATTGTGCTGTAGCCCTTATAGTTCAGAGTGAATAGCCCAATGTCAGTTAAAATTTCTTCAAACTAAGCATAAAGCTAAAAATTGGTAAACATATACATTTGAGTACGCTAATTCTGAATATCTAGTGTTTCAGGCTTTGCGAGATGGTGGGATTGCAAACAAGCAAAGAACGCCTCACAGTGGGTCGAAATCCGAAAAAGCTGGCCAAAACATCAAATGAACTTTGGCTAAAGCAAACATTAGTATACAGGAGATTTTTAGGTCTCTGATTACAAATATGACATTAAAATTACTGTAAAGAAAATGGCAGATTTAATATGGCAGCCACATGTGAAAAACTATCCGGCGGCTTTGGTAAAAATTGGTATAAAGAGGTTTTCGAAGCAGCGGATTGTAAATTTGAAGTTAAAAATACTGTAAATAAAATGGCGAATCTTTTATTTGTTAATGATTTTTCATCACAAGACTTGGTTGATGGTTTTGTTCTACTTTGTCGTTTGTCACGTATTTAGTTTTGCTTACGTTTTTCCTAGATGTACCTGTAGTATATCTTGTAATTTCTTCCTGCTTTCACTGAATGAATACCTTGTTCAGTAATCTATAAATAAGATTATGGACAAAGGTGTATAAGAACATAGTACCAGTACGAAGAAAACTGACAACAAGTAATCCCCACTAAATTAAAGTAGAATAGCTGAAAATGAGAACTACTGAATACTTGAAAATACTTCAGAGGTATATAAAATACACTCTCGACGATTGAAATGCAGACATAGTAGGTGGCATAATAGAAACATCTCACATGACAGCAAAAAAGAGGCACAACGCAAGAAAGTAAAACGAATTAAAGAAACTCTGTTATAGGTGAGTGTAATAAGTCACCAACATTACCTAGAAAATGGCGTTTTCTTCTGTACCTTACTGATTTACGTACAATTCATTTTAAAACTGTAAAAATTATTTTAATTAGAGTAAGCCCACATATTAACTAAAGACTAATATCTACAATTTTTTGAATATACGGGTATACTGTATTCTTAATTTTCAAAATAAAATCTTTCCCGCAAAAATACCTTTATATAATTATTTCCAAGATGGCGGCTACATTCCACCGCGCAAGTACTGCAACACCACAGATTCTCATTCAGTAGGGTATAAAGTACATTCACACCAATTTTAAGCTTTATACTTCGGTTTTAGGACATTTATTATTTATATATGACTTTTTAATTGCTCTATTATATCGCGTATCACATTGGAGTTCTGAATAGATTCTACGAGCGTAAGTGGAAATTTAGAGAGCGGGAAAGCGATTTAACAGTGAGCTAAAACAGGTGCAAGTAAGTGCAGTGGAAAAATAAAGTGGTCCGAGTAACGTAAAAGAGTAATAACACCCACGAAAAGGGGCGATAATCTGGGTGCGGAAGAACACAAAGGCGAGAATCACGTGCACGAGACGGCGCGGCGAAGGTCACATCGGCGTACGCGCCCGCGGCGATGAAATAAACAGACCCGATTGGTGCATCCAAATCAGGCAAAGGAACTGAACAGGTGAGATATTAAGTGGGAGGTGCGCGAAAAAACAAAATAAACAAAAGAAACTAAATGTCAGAAGGGAGAAATAGAGCTAGTAGCGTAAGGTCAGCAACAGAACTTTAGAACAAAAGAAGAAGGCATCAACAACAAGAAAGGATAAGGGAAAAAGAAGAAGAAGTGTTTCAAACGAGCAAGAAAGTACTGATATCACCACTTCTAAAGAAATCTGAACCAGTAGAGCAGACGGAAGAGAACAACTAATGGAAGGGCTATCCAAACAGATACAGTTAAGGCAGCTACCAGCAATACAAGCAAGGTCATAAGCAGCATTAATGAACAGCTTAAAAAATATGGAGAAGAAATAAGACTACTAAAGGAAGAGGCAATACAGAAGGAGGTAGAATGCCAGAAAAAAAAATGCGAATTAAGAAAGGAAATCGAACAAATGAAGATAAAGGTAGAATACCAGGAAAAAAGAAAATAAAAAGAATATTATCATAAGGGGAAAGGAATTTAGTAAAGAGAACATAAAATAAGAAATAAAAGAATTTTTGAATAATGAAATAGGTGTACCTACAGACATAGAAGAAGCTTACGAGATGGGAAAGGAGGCAATAATCATAGTGGTAAAATTAGACACCTTCCAGCAAAAAGTTAAGGTACTAAAGGAAAAAGGAAGACTAGGACAACAGGAGATATATACAGAGAGTGATCTTACACAAGAAGAGCAGAGTGCAAGCTGCAATAAGAAAAGTAGCTAGAGGAGAGAGGGGGAAAGGGAAGAAGACCAGAGTGGGATATAAGAAGTTAGAGGTAAATAACACAAAACACGAATGGTCCGAAAAGGAGGGAGGAAGTCTGATTAGGAAGGACGACCGGGCCGCAAAGTAGTAAGAACACCCAACCAGGACGGAAACAGAAAGCATAATTAGAATGGGAACATGGAATGTGAACAGCCTAAAAATAAACAAGAAGAAATAACACGGTAAATAAGAAAGACAAAGATAGATTATGTAGGGGTAACGGAAACGAAAAAGAAAGCTAAAGGACTACAGAAACTACCATGTGATGTACTGGTCAGAGGTCAAGCAGGAAGAGCATGCACAAGCAGAGGTAGCGTGTATCATAAAAGAATAGAAGATAAAATACGTGAAAAGGGAAAAATATGTAAGTGAAAAGATATTGACATTAGAAATGAAAGAGGAGGGAGGAAAAGGGGAATACATGATAATAATAGCATATGGGCCAAATGAAGATGACACAAAATAAGAAAACGATATGTTTTTCAGTGAAATACAACAACAAATAGACAACTACAACAATCCAGTCATTATCATGGGAGATATGAATGGGAAATCAGAACGATGGATTCAAATGGTGCTTAGGAAAACACAGAGAAAAAACGAGAACGCCAAACGGGGAAAGAATACTGGAGTTATGTATCAAAAACGAACTAGTAATAGGAAACTCGCACTTTATGCACAAAAAAATACATAGAATAACGAGAGAGAGGAAAAGCAGAAATGAGAAATCCAGAATAGATTACTTTATTAGACCCGGGATTCGAGATGTAAAAGTAAAACGAAGACCCGAAACAGGGAACGACCACTTTATTTTAACAGTGACAATAAAGAACAGAAATGTATAAGAACAGGATAAAAATAATAATTAAAAGAAAGATATAAAGTGACAGAGTAAAAGAACCAAAAATTAAAACAGATATCAAGCTTGGCTTTGAAAATTAAAACATATAAACCGTTCAATAGTTATTTGCCAAGTAGGTAGACATGGAATTTTGTTTTTATGTTTAATAAAACTAAAACTCCCTAGAAACTCTTTCTGACACTTTGTCAGAAGCAGCTGTTATGTACAGGAGGCTCACGAAAGTGTCTAATTTGACATTTTGAGGTTAAACATGCAATGTTGCCAGTCCTTTCATACTTTGTTTGCCACTAGGCATAATATGTATGGACATCGCCGTCATGGATATCTATCTGTCAAACAAATTGTAGTACTAAAGTAAATATGCCAAAAGTCATTAAAGGTGACACAAAACTACAAATTACAAAGGCTTACAGGCATTATAAAGCTGACAGGCCCGACCTCAGTGAAACTGAAATCTTTGCTCGGCTTAGTGACTTTTGGGATGCAAGTATTTATGCATAAAACTTAATTGTTGCTTTAATTTTCGGCTTTGTACTGTTTTAGATATCTGAAAGAACTATTAGAAATATTATGGGGCGGAACAATTTTGAAATTAAACCTTTTGGCCCACGACCTAAAAATGATACATACTATTTGCAACATACGCACTGAAGAAGTAGTTAACAATGCGAGACAAATTGTGCAAGAACAACCACACGTATCTGTTCGCCATTTAGGACAGCAATTAAATGTTTCATATTCAACATCTCATAGGATATTAAGAAGCAATTTGCATTATTTTTCTTATCGGTTGCAAGTGTATCAGGAACTGCTGCCAAACGATCCTCCGGTTAGATTGGAATTTTGTAACTGGTTTATCAATAATTTAGGAAATAACGATAATGCGTTTGAGAAAACTTTCTTTACTGATGAGGCATACTTCTATTTATCTGGCTATATTAATTCACAAAGTATGAGGATGTGGAGCGCTGAGAATCCCAATTTTTATGTTGAAGAACCGCTTCACCCACAAAAAATCGGGGTTTGGGCTGCAATTAGTAAAAGAAGAGTTATAGGTCCTATATTTTTTTAAGGTAATTGAGTGCAGTAAAACGATTAAATTTTATTTTAATAGTTCAAATTTTAGGTTTTCTAAATGCACAACCATATCATACTGAAATTTTGTCGCCGTTTTTTGAAGAGTTACGTGACAATGAATTACAAACGGCTTACGTACTTTCAATAAGATGGGGCATAAATTTACTTAAAGAGTTTTACAAAAACAGAGTTATTAGTCAAAACATGTCTACAGTGTGGCCCCCGAGGTCTTGTAACTTAACTCCCTGTGATTTTCTTCTGTGGCCATATTTAAAAAAAATCCATTCTTCAACTTCCACTGGACAATATTCAGCAGCTTTAACAAAGAAGTACCTAATGGAAAAATAAAGAAATCAATAATAATGGCGTAATATTAAGATTTGAGAATAGAACGAGTTAAGGAGTTTAATTTCTTAGGAACATTCATCTCTGAAAACTTAAATTACACACAAGGAATTAAATCAAGGTTAATAAAAGCATCGAGATGTCCGGGCGCGTTAAATAGTATAATGTCCTTAAGACAAATGTCGCGAAATGCAAAACTACGACTTATAAGACTGTAATTCGACCCACAGCTACGTACGCATGTGAAACATGGACGATGAATGTGGCAGACCAAGATACGATAAGTAGGTGGGAGAGAAAAATGCGGAGAAAAATATTTGGAGGGACTCGGACGGATGATGGTTTGAGAAGACTTACAAACGAAGAGGTACAAAAGAAGTATGGAGAGCCAAATATAGTAGACTTCATTAAAGCTCGAAGGTTAAGATGGTTTGGGCATATATGGAGAATGCCAGATGGAAGAGCTACTAAGATAGTATTGGAAGGCAGAGCGCAAGAAACTAGAAGAAGAAGCGACCAACGAATAGGTGGAAGGAGGTAGTAATGGAAGACATAGCAAGGAAAGGAATAGAAGACTGGAGAAATAAAATCATCAATAAGGGACAATGGAGACACATTGTTATGCAATGGGCCTAAAGTGGCTTGTAAAAGCTTTATTTATACTGAAAAAATACATAAATTGTAATATTTAAATATTTTTGTATACAATTTATAATTACAATAAAAAAACGACTTTCATTATACCATTATGCCTACTCAACAAAGTATGAAACGTATTCAGAATCAGCAATTTGTCTTTCATGAAATTTATCTTAACCAATACTAAAAGTGGCACAAAATCCAAAACCAAATCTGGCAACCACGTTTTGTACATTAACATAAAATTATCATTTTATATAAAATGAGCATAACCTAACTTTTGTTAATGACTGACAGCATATTTACAGGGTGAAATTCATCACCCTAACATGGCCTCCTATCTGGCAAATAACTATTGAACGGTTTATATGTCGATTATTAATTCACATTCTGTGGATGTTCTAGAATGAAATACACAAACATAACCTCAACCATTGTATAAGTGTCACGGACTTTCATGTCAAAATTTTATTTGAAAATTAACATAAAAACCAACTTTTAAACAATGTTACATTTTCTACATCAATAATTATTATGTATTAAGTTAAGAACTGCATGTGTAATTTAAAATTTGATAATTTAAACAACTTAATACTTCTACTACAGGGTCCGGAAGAATGACCGACCCTATTTAAATTGTTAATAACTGTTTCAAATTTTAAAATATTTTTAATATTTTTTTCTACAGCCGTGATTTTAAACTGTTTCCAAGGGTCATATGCGGCGTGCTTTATGTTGTCTATAAAACACGCCATTCCATTTAAAGCACGGAGTACTTTAAGAGGTTATAAAACCTTATTTGTGAAGATTAAAAGTACAGTTATTATATCGGACCGATTTGTATGCGGAGCCCCGGGTGCTCGATTGGAGAGGGGCGGAGCCCGATGGCCCCCTTGGAGAGGGGCGGAGCCCCGATGCCCCCCTTGGAGAGGGGTGAAGCTCCAAGAGCCCCCTTGGAGAGGGGCCGAGCCCTGAGGGCCCTCTTGGAGAAGGGCCGAGTCCCGAGGGCCCCCTTGGAGAGGGGCGGAGCCCGATGGCCCCCTTGGAGAGGGGCGGAGCCCCGAGGGCACCCTTGGAGAGGGGTGGAGCTCCAAGAGCTCCTTGGAGAGGGGCCGAGCCCTGAGGGCCCCCTTGGAGAGGGGCCGAGCCCCGAGGGCCCCCTTGGAGAGGAGCGGAGTCCCGAGGGCCCCCTTGAAGAGGGGTGGAGCCCCGAGGGCCGCTTTGTAGAGGGGCGAAACCCCGGGGGCATTTAAGCTAACAAACTCCTCGGCTGTAGAAAAAATATTGAAGCCAACTCGTGTTTTACAGTTTAAAAATCTCGGTCGATCATAAAATTCTCGCTTCGCTCGAATTTTAACATGATCGACCTCGATTTTTAAATCCTCTGTAAAACACTAGTTGCCTTAATAGCTATTTTCTACAGCCGTGATTTTAAACTGTTTCCAAGGGTCATATGCGGCGTGTTTTATGTTGTCTATAAAACACGCCATTCCATTTAAAGCACGGAGTAATTTAAGAGTTTATAAATCCTTATTTGTGAAGATTAAAAGTACAGTTATTAAATCGGACCGATTTGTATGCGGAGCCCCGAGTGCCCGATTGGAGAGGGGCGGAACCCGATGGCCCCCTTGGAGAGGGGCGGAGCCCCGAGGGCACCCTTGGAGAGGGGTGGAGCTCCAAGAGCCCCCTTAAAGAGGGGCCGAGCCATGAGAGGCCCCTTGGAGAGGGGCCGAGCCCCGAGGGCCCTCTTGGAGAGGGCGGAGCCCGATGGCCCCCTTAGAGAGGGGCGGAGCCCCGAGGGTACCCTTGGAGAGGGGTGGAGCTCCAAGAGCCCCCTTGGAGAGGGGCCGAGCCCTGAGGGCCCCCTTGGAGAGGGGCCGAGCCCTGGGGGCCCCCTTGGAGAGGAGCGGAGTCCCGAGGGCCCCCTTGGAGAGGGGTGGAGCCCCGAGGGCCGCTTCGGAGAGGGGCGAAGCCCCGAGGGCATTTAAGCTAACAAACTCCTCGGCTGTAGAAAAAATATTGAAGCTAACTCGTGTTTTACAGTTTAAAAATCTCGGTCGATCATAAAATTCTCGTTTCGCTCGAATTTTAACATGATCGACCTCGATTTTTAAATCCTCTGTAAAACACTAGTTGCCTTAATAGCTATTTTTAAAGTGAAAAGTAGAAACCTGCCAATTTTAGTTACAATATAATTTATTTATTGAAAATATTAGGTTTTGAAAATAACATTACTCGAACTCAAACTTCATTTTCACACTAATACAGATTAACCTAATACTTAATTTGATTAAATTCATCAAGTTGGGCCTATCAGACAGAACTTCTCGCCGTATTTTAAAGGATTTAAAATTTCATCCCTACAAAGTTCAAGTCGTGCACCAATTACTACCACGAGATTTAGTTCGCGTTACATTTTGTGAACATTTCCTTCAACTACTGAATAATAATCAAATTAAATTGGAGCAAGTGCTAATATTTTTAATAAATAAATTATATTGTAACTCAAAGTTTTTACTTTACATTTTTGGAAAAAAAATAAAAATATTTTTTTCTATAGCACATGTTAAAGTGTGCTTTTATCAACTCAAAACAAAAGGTCAAGTTTTACTTTAACAGCAAGGGTAGATAAAGTAGCACTTTAACATCAAGGATAGATAAAGTAATTTAATTTTCTAACTTTTGTTTAAATTAAATATGACAGTTTCGTATTATCGTAGCAACCCAATCTAGCTACTGACATTTTGAAATGTGATTGACTGTCATTATTTTCTATTGAAATTGTTAAAGTTCTTGCTATAGAAAAAAATATTGTATTATACACGACGATAAAGTTATTTCTATCCACTCTTGAATCATTAACGTCTCGACTTCGTCTCGACGTTAAACGATGCACTCGTGGATAAAATTTAACTTTATCGTCTTGTATAATAAATTACTATTAAAGCATTAACAATTTAAATAGGGCCGGACATTCTGCCGGACCGTGTATTATAATAACTGTCCTATTTAAATTAAAAAACATTGGAAGTAATAGAGCACATGGTTTAATTTTTCCTAAGCCAAGATTGATTTCGTTTTCATTTTCTCACATGTTAGATCTTCTAATGAAACTTTGAACGTCATACACTTTCATAACGGTGTTGCCGGTATGTTAGCAGAATTTTAACAGTTCGCAAATCAATGTCGTGCTTAGAGCGACCTATATGTCACTTTTAGAATATCTACGTCTCATCAAAAAACACAAATTGATACAATGCTTTGTGTTTTATGTGCCCATAGGACTTTAAAAAACTTATTCGTTGTAAAGTTGTGAAGTCGTTCAATTTCATGAGACCTCTTCGAGTATGATTTTTTTGCCAATTAAATCCTATATTTTTATGAACGTGTGCAAGAACGCTTGAATGCCTGAAAAAATGTGTACCTCTCACAGTTTTTTAAATTAATTATTAAGGTTATTTATGTTGCTCTAAAAACAAGAGTATTTAAATATGACAAAAATGTCTATTAATACTTTAAGTATGTTATATTAAAATCATTTAGGATTACTTTATGCGTACACTCTATAAATCGTATTTCGAATAGCAACCTCTGTGAAGTTATCAACACAAGTAATAGGTTTAGAAAGAGGAGAAGTCAAGTTTTCATTTCAGTCAGATATCCAAAGCTGCTGCAACCCGCAAAAGTAAAATTTTATAAATTTACATTAGCTAATTAAAAATACTGTCAATTATATTCGTGGCGACATTCAACGGTATAAAAGGACCCTAATGATCATGTTCTCGTTAGAAATATGTTATTAATGAACCAACAAGTTCCTTTACACGACTTTCCGACGCTTCTGCGGCATCTTTCAAACAACTATAGTTGTCAGGTTTAACACTTTAACACAGCTCTAACTCGCTTAGCGGTAGATGCTAATGGCGGCAGTCGAAGAACGGTGGAGGCGTTACCCTCCGCTAAACAGGCGATTGGTTATAGACAAGTTTTTATTTTATGTTTGCAATATTTACAATGAGTTCGTACACTTAGATCTAGCGAAACGTTATAGATTAATAAAACCTAAACTAAAGTCGAGGGGGGGTGCGGGCATGGCCGAGTGCCGGTGCCTGCCTAGTAGGCGGTGCCGGTTCTCTTGCTATAGAAGGCGGGGAATGTCCTAAGCTGCCCTGATGAGGCTGCTGGAAGGTCTTGTACACGGCTATGTCCAGAATTGCCTACTGGAAGGTCCTGTAGACGGCTATGTCCGAAGTGGCTAATGGAAAGTCCTGTAGACGGCTACGTTCAGAAGTGGCTACTGAAAGGTCCTGTACACGGCTATGTCCAGAAGTGGCTACTGGAAGGTCTTGTAGACGGCAATGTCTAGAAGTGGCTACTGGGAAGGTCCTATAGACGGCTATGTCCAGAAGTAGCTGCTGGAACGGTCCTGTAGACGGGTATTTCCAGAAGTAGCTGCTGCAACGGTCCTGTAGACGGCTATGTTCAGAAGTAGCTGCTGGAACGGTCCTGTAGACGGCTATGTCCAGAAGTGGCTACTGGAAAGTCCTGTAGACGGCAATGTCCAAGATAGGCCTTGGTCCATGCAACAGCAAAGTCCAGGCTAGGTGGCTGGTCCGAGAACGGCAGAGTTCAAGTAGGCAGTGGTACCCGAATCGGCCCTGACGAGGCTGCTGGAAGGTCTTGTACACGGCTATGTCCAGAATTGCCTACTGGAAGGTCCTGTAGACGGCTATGTCCGAAGTGGCTAATGGAAGGTCTTGTAGACGGCCACGTTCAGAAGTGGCTACTGAAAGGTCCTGTAGACGGCTATGTCCAGAAGTGGCTACTGGAAGGACTTGTAGACGGCAATGTCTAGAAGTGGCTACTGGTAAGGTCCTATAGACGGCTATGTCCAGAAGTAGCTGCTGGAACGCTCCTGTAGACGGCTATTCCCAGAAGTAGCTGCTGCAACGGTCCTGTAGACGGCTATGTTTAGAAGTAGCTGCTGGAACGGTCCTGTAGACGGCTATGTCCAGAAGTGGCTACTGGAAAGTCTTGTAGACGGCTATGTCCAAGATAGGTCGTGGTCCATGCAACAGCAAAGTCCAGGCTAGGTGGCTGGTCCGAGAACGGCAGAGTTCAAGTAGGCAGTGGTACCCGAATCGGCCAAGTCCTGAATAGCTTCCTTCTGGCTGGAGTGGCTTCGTGGTGGATGGTCCTGGAGCTGGCTTCTTGTTCGATCCGCCGAGGCAGAGTGATTTCTTCTGGCCCTCGTTTCTCCATTTAAAGGACCTAGTTCCTTTGTGATGCACTCCCTCGATGCTATTGGTCAGTGGGTGTGAAGACACATTTCTGGTCATGCTGTTTTAGGCGATAGTAAAATCGCAATGCTAATTACTTGGCGCGTCCAATTAGCGGTTTGATTTCACTAGGGCTGGTTTGGTAACAAATAAACACGCATTTTGATATCAAACACGACTGGTTTAGTTTGATACTTCCCGGCACTTTTTAGGCCCTTGTAGTCCCCAGGGTAAGATAAGTTTTGGGCGTTTTTTAAACTGCGCTTCAGCAGTTCGTCAGATTCGGCGTCGGTCTGGAGTTTATCGCCTTCCTTGTATTTCTGCGCATATATCGATACCAAACCCTTGATGGTTTAATTGAACGCCACGCTAATACTCCAATTAATTTGAGATATTTATGCATACCTAAATAACCATTTTTCTTAGCTTCGGTGATCCACAGGCGGTTTTTCCTGCGAGTTTAATTTACGACCCCGGCCTTTTCGGTATAGTTCACGAGCTGTCCAGAATCTTTAAAACACAACTAAATAAAATGTTACTAAACAAAACCTTAAAATTTGCTTTATAATTTTCCATAATCTAATTATATAAATTTGGTCTTAATTTTACATTGTATATACACGGCCAGATATCACCAATATACCTACCACAAACTATAGCGCAAGTTACGCAGAAAAATATCTTTTAATTTAATTTATGTATAAAACAAGGGGTTAAGTGCAAGAGCAGAACTTCACTTCCTTGGAAGTGATTTTCTGAACTTCGCCCTATAGACACACATTCTATTTTATTTCATTTCTTTAATTTGTAAATTTTCTTGTATTTTTTTTTGCTGAGTCAATAACAGCCATTATTATTATTATAATCTTGTTTACTTAAGGGAAAATGAATTACGTCTGGCTCTTCCAGGGCATAAGAGTTATTGCCTGTGAAAACTTGGTTTTTGAATTCCCACGCCTGAACTTGTATCAACTTAATAAAATTTAAATAAAAAATGATAATACGCAACTGCGCTCAGAGCAGCCAACCGCATATGTTAATTATATATGTTATTCACATTTTGTATAATAATATGCTATTTTACTAAATTTAAAATCGTTTAATAAAGTGACACTTTGGTGTATAGAAATGTCACTTTACTGTATAGTGATGTCACTGTTAATAAAACAGTTTGACAGAAAATTTATTTAAATATTAGGAACATTGTTATATATTGAAAGCACAGTTATCCAAATTTGAAAACTTAATGGGTGCAGGCCAACTGGGCAAACGGTCAACTCTATAATCCCGCTACTTAATTACTTTCCCATACCCATAGGTATAGGGAAGTATTGGAATCATGAAAATTTTGGAAATCGAGATTTTCACAGAAATATCCGTTTTGGGACTCTAGGAACCCAAAAAAGTGGTTTTTAAAAAATGTCTGTCTGTGTGTGGGTGTGTGTGTGGGTGTGTGTGTGGGTGTGTGTGTGTGTGGGTGGGTGACGCTCCTACAGCCGAAAGTATTGCTCCGATTTTTATGCGCTTTGGAATGCGGGGGTGTATCGAAAATTCATCGACAAAATAAGCTTTTCAAAAAAATCTGAAACCGGAAGCGGAAGTTACGCATGTTTTTTTGGTATCACTGTTTTCGTGATTAAAATTTTGAAAATTTTATCGCGGATAACGATAGAGGGTCATAAGACAAATCTGTTAGTTTTTTTCCGAACTCGTTAGGTTTAAAATGAAGGGCGCTAGGATTTTTTGAAAATTTTGAGTTTAACGCCCTATTACTCAAAAACGGATGAATCGATTCAATTGATTTTTGTTTTCTGAATAGTATATGAAGGCTAACATGAGGTGATATAAAAAGTGTTTTGAAAAATATTAAGGGGCCTAAATTACAAATTTTCAAAATTTTGGAAATTTTCTAAAAATCATTTCTCAAAAACTGCCCACAGGAATTTGTTTAAACTTCATACACTGATAGACCCCGAAAAGGGCTATCGATCTGTTTTTTAAAGAATCTCATGAATTATCTGTGGCGCCCTCTACGAAGCTTTGAAGTTTGAAAATTTAAACCCCTTTAATTAATAAACAAAACAAGATAGGTAGCTGGGGTTTTCACTGGATTGTTCAGTGCATAATGGAGCATATGAATATGCAAAAAAATATTACACTCGTGGATATATGTAAGCGCACCGGCCCCCTCCCCCCTCTATTTTTGAAAAATAATTTTTTTATTCTAACGGTTGTTATATTTTTGCGTCAAAGAATCTTTTTCCGCGAAAATAAAAAAATCGATTTTGTATGCCCTAGAAAATATAATTTCCAGGTACTTAGAAAATTTCACCTCGGTGCTACAGCCGTTTTGAATAAAATAACACATAAATAGCACAGTGGCGGCTTGTCCACTTGGCGCCATCTACAGAAGCTCGGTGGTCACGTTTTGAACTACACATCTTATAACATAAAATCGTAGCTTTCTTTGTTTGCGTGTAACTATGTTTGTTCGCTATCTCCTCCGAAGATACTGGACCGATTAAGTTGTACGATGGCTTAAAAGTTTGCTAATTTTCAGACTTATTTAATTAACTTCTCTAGGCAGCTGTATAAGCGCCTATAGCTGTCTAGTATTAGCTCGGGTGCGCGCATTATTCAAACAGGAGAGTGTGGTTGTGCGGTAAGCGTGCTGGCCTATCACGCGGGAGCCCCGAGTTCGATCCCGTCGATGCATCTTTTTTTTTAATTTATATTAATGAATCTCTCTTAATTTTGCGAACCGAAACGTAGTTCGGGTGACTCACTAGTTCTTTTATATTTACCCGCAATTTACGTGAAAGTGTAAACGCTTATCACGGTGAAGACGTGAGTCATGGAGTTGAAATTTTGATATGTTGTAAAGACTGTTGAATAAAGACGATATGAACAGTTTCCAGTATGGGAAAGTCCAGGGAGGTAGTCACGTCCACTTTTTTTGGATTGCTTCCCCAACTTCTTCATTTTTAATTGCTTTAATTTCTGGTGTTTGCTTTGTGTAGCTCTGTTACCTCTTCTCCAAACTTTTTCCAGGATTCCTTTTTTGCGTTCTTAATGCCTTCCTTCACCATGTTTCTCTCTTTCTATTGTATTGATCTTAGTCTCATTTTCTTTTGTTTGAATATATCGTTATTCCACTAATTTGTCTTTTTCAGGTGTTTACCTATCTCACATATGTTTTCTGTTGTCTTCAGCACTGTTTTCTTAAAGACTTTCCATCTCTCTTCTAGTGTCCACGTTGTTTGTAGATCCATCCTTCTTTGGAATTCTTTGTCTATCTTCCTGGTATTTTTCTTTGTTTTCTATATTTTTGAGCTTATATATTGCCAGTCTGCTATATTGTTTTATATCTTGGTTGTTATTTAATCTGGCATGGTATATTGTTGTTACTAGTCTGTGTTGTGTTCCAATTTCGGCTTTTTTCTGTGTTTTGGTTATTTGTATTTTCTCTGTTAAGTCTTGTGTGTATGTTATGTAATCTATTATGCTTTTAACCTAAGGCCGCACTGCATATGGGTAGTGGGTAGCTTGGAGGCTAGAGGGTAGAGGCTAGTGAATAGAGGGTGGATATACTCCGCCCGCAATGTAGGTTTTTACCATTGCTATAACTGTAAAAGGAGAAAAGCAAAGACAACCGACTTCTCAATCGGAGCTGGTCATGGGTCACACAAAAGGCTCTAATCTTAAGCTGTAAATAATAAAAAAATATGGGCGCTAAGTAGCAGGTAACCCGGCACTTTGCTAATCAAAAAGGTACATGACGATAGTGACCGTTGAAACAGATTACCTGTGTCAGTGTAAACAGTTAAAATTTGCTAGATTGTGATAGTGCAAGTAAAGCGAAAAGGGATCAAGAAGCAGAGCAAGGTAGTTTCGCGAACGTGCTAAGTACTGAAAATTAAATCAGTTCGTTTAAAGCGAGGGAAAGCTGGAAAATTGTAAGAGAATCGGAAAGACTGGACAAAAAAAGAAGTAGAAGAGATGGAAGCGATTGTGAAAAAACTGGAGGAAATAAAAGAGGAGATAAAAAGTGATTTCAGTAAAAAACTGACGGAGATGAAAAATGAATTTACGGAGATGAAAGAAGAACTACATAAGGTAAAAATGGAATGGGAAGAAAAAGCAAAAGTTTGGCAGAAAGAAAAAGGAGAACTTGAAAGGAAGATTAACAGCATCGAAAGTAAACTAGAGAAGCAAGAGAAAGAAAAAAGGAGAAACAATATTGTAATTAAAGGAAAAGATTTTGACGAAGAACAGACTGGAACGCAGGATTTAAAAGAAAAAGTTTCTAATTTTATACAAAAGGAGATAGGAATGGCAATTAAGGTGGAAGAAGCGTACAAAGTTAGAATGAAAGAAGCAAAAGTTACAGTTGTAAAATGTGAAAACTTCGAACAAAAGATAGCAATTCTAAGACAAAAGAAGAAACTAACAAACAACATCTACATCGACAGCGACCTCACCAAAGAAGAACGCAGAGTGCAACTTGAAATTAGGAAAATAGCTCAAGAAGAGAAGAGCAGAGGAAAACGCACACGAGTAGGATATCGCAAATTGGAAGTGAATGGAATTAAATACGAATGGTCCGATATAGAAGGAGGAAGCTTAATAATAAGAAGTAATACTCCAAAAAAGTAACAAGGCAATCAAAGGACGGACACACAGGCAACAAAAAAGCAATGGAATGGTTTATGGAAACGGAAATACAAAGGAAGAATATCAAAAAAGGAAAGGGAATTAAACAAGGTACAATAAGAAGTAAGAGAAATAGAGAAAATATAATGAAGATTGGAACGTGGAATGTAAGAACCATGTTAGCAATAGGGAAAATGGAGGAAATAGCAAAAGAAATGAAGAAGTATAAATTAGGTATCCTAGTGCTTCAAGAAATAAGATGGAAAAATGAGGGAAAGATTGAGAAGAAACATTTCACGTTATACTATTCAGGAGAAAAGACACAAGGGAGAAACGGAACAGCGTTTATGGTCAATGAGGAAATCAGGAAAAGAATAATACAATTCAGAGCAATTAATGGGAGGATATGTTACTTAAGGCTAGAAAACAAACAAGCCAATATATCGATGCTAAACTGCTATGCACCCACTGAAGAGGCAGATGAAGACGATAAATCGCAATTCTACGAAAAATTAGAACAAGTGTGTGATGAGGTGCCCAGAAACGATATACTCATAGTATTTGGAGACTTCAATGCGAAAATAGGTAAAGAGGAATATAACAGAGATGTAGCGGGAAAGCAAACAATACACAAAAACACAAATAACAACGGCGCCAAGTTGTGCAACCTTGCCTCATCAACAAAGTCATTTATAATTAGCACAAAATTTAAACACAGACTACAACATAAAATCACTTGGATGATCCCTGGTAGAACCGACGGCAATCAAATCGACCATATATTAATTTCAAAAAAGTGGATGAAATTAATACACGACGTAAGATCTTACACGCAAACGCTGATACAGACCACATACTTGTAATAATGAAATTTAAAATGAAAATAATTAAAAAGACAAAGACAGCGGAAAGAAGAAGAAACTGGAATATAAGAAAGCTGAGCGACATGGAAACAAAAACAAAATTCTGCGAAGCGATAGAAAATACACTAACCGCGCAAGAAGACAACATTGATAATGAATGGCTTAATATAAAAGGAATGGTTTGACGAAGAGTGCCAAACTAAGAGCGATGCAAAAAAGGAAGCAAGGAAGAAATGGATAGATGCAGGACGAGAACAAGAATTAAATGATTATAAGAAAGCTAAACAAGAAGCAGTAAACTATACAAAAAGAAAAAAACAGCCTGGATCACCGATAAAATGCAGCTACTGGAAGAAAGCAATAAAGACAACAGAAAACTCTTCGAGTATATAAGACAGTTCAACACCAAAAAATTAACAACAGTAAAAATAAGTAAAAGAGATTGGGAGACCCACTACACAGACTTATATAAAGACACAACAGAAAAAACAGACAAAGAACTATATGACAAGAAAGACAATGAAGTAGACATTCCTACATACGAAGAATTTGCAGAAGTAGTTAAACAACTAAAATTAAAGAAAACCGCAGTGCCAGACGAGATAAATAATGAATTAATAATTAATGGAGGAGAAGAGCTATTAACACGAATATATAACCTAATAGTAAGGATATGGACTGAGGAAACCATGCCGCAGGACTGGAAAAATGGTCAAATAACACCAATATACAAAAAAGGTGACCCAACAAAATGTAATAATTATAGAGCAATTGTATTACTGAACACGACCTACAAAATTTTAACTTCAATATTAAGAAACCGACTGACTAAATACACCGAACAAAAACTAGGGCAGTACCAACAGGGATTTAGACAAGGAAGATCAACGGTAGACGCAATCCACACGTTAACACAAATAATAGAAAAATGTTATGAACACGACATTGAAATATACATTCTCTTCATAGACTTTCAACAAGCGTTTGACTCCATTAATAGACAGCAACTATTGAGAGAAATGAAAAACATGCAAATACCAGGAAAATTAATTAGACTGACAAGAATGACAATGACAAATTCTATTGCGAAAATATCGACAACTGAAGGCAATACAAATGACATTAATATAGAAACGGGAGTGAGACAAGGGGATGGCTTATCAACCACCCTATTTAACATAGCGCTAGAAGGAGTCATAGGCAAGTGGGGAAATAAAACGATAACACACAGCTCTACACAAATAATTGGATACGCTGACGACCTAGCAGTAATAGCAAGAGACAAAAGAAGTTTAGAACAAAAAGTAATGGAACTCATAAGAGAAGCCGAAGCCAGAGGTTTAAAAATAAATGAAGAAAAAACAAAATACATGGAAAGCACAAGAAGAGGAGTAGGAAACTCAGCGGAAATGAAGGTAGGAAGATATAGCTTCCAAAGAGTAGAATACTTCAAATATTTGGGAGTAATGGTAGACGGAAACAACGAGAGAAGTCCAGAAATAACAGAAAGAATAAAAGCAGGAAATAAAGCATATTGGAAATATCAAAAGTTTTTGAAAGACAGAAATCTTAGCAAAATAACAAAGTTAAAAATATATAAAACAGCGATCAGACCAGTCATAACCTACTCCGCAGAAACAATGTGCCTACACAGGAAAGATGAAGAAAAGATGAGAATATTAGAAAGGAAAATTATAAGACGGATATATGGACCAGTGGAGACGCCGGATGGAGAAGCCAGACAACTTATGAACTTTGAAGTGAGAAACCTACTGGAAGGGGAAGACATAGTTAGATTTATTAAGGCACAACGACTACGGTGGTTCGGACATATCCAAAGAAGAGAACAAGATGAACTAATAAGAAAAATATTGAACTGGAGACCTATGGAAAATCGACCAAGGGGAAGACCAAAAATCAGGTGGCAAGACCAAGTAATGAGAGATATACAAGACATGAGGATAACGAACTGGAGAGAATTAATAAAAAATAGAATGGAATGGAGCAAAATAACAAAGAAGGCACAGTCACACAACAATCTGTAGAAGACGAACAAAGCAAGGAACAAGCGGACTGATCCCCCGCGCATACCGGATCAGAAGAGCTCACTGCAACGAGCGACCTATACTCCGCTGATGGAGTGCTGGGTCTATATATATAACTGTAAAAGGAGAAAAGCAAAGACAACCGACTTCTCAATCGGAGCTGGTCATGGGTCACACAAAAGGCTCTAATCTTAAGCTGTAAATAATAAAAAAATATGGGCGCCAAGTAGCAGGTAACCCGGCACTTTGCTAATCAAAAAGGTACATGACGATAGTTGCTATTAACCAATCCTGAAAGACAATAGAGGTAACGCAAGGGTAGTACATACACAACTATAGAAAGTAAACAAACAAACACGGCAAATCAGATGTATTTAATTTATAAATGATTAGCGTAAATAACACAGGTAAAATATCACAACATAAAGAGTGGTTTAGAAACTGACCAAAGTATTAATATATAATTTAATTAATTAAAGTATGATGTTCAATGTAAATAAATATTTTAAAGAAAGAATTTACAGCTTGACTGTCAAATTGGCAATATGCATTACCAGAAGGTTGTCGGTAGTACTTATGACCACGACAATATGATTACAGATTAAATTTTGGGTGTCGAGCTCAATTTGACCCTAAACCGACCAATGCAAGGGCATTCAGACGTTTACATTAATTAACAATATCACTTTTACAGACTCAAGATCTTGTTTCTGTTTATAAGGCGCTTCATAACCTGGAATATAACTTGTAGTTGATTTAAATCTCCTCAGTTTTCAATGTGTTGAATAATGGTAAGTATTTACGCAAATTCTTCCTCAATTCGTCTGCCGGGTTCTATATCGCTTTCCACTTGTAAACGGCCGAGACATTTATTCCATGGCTAACTGCAATTATCGAATTATCGCTTGCTACTCGCGTGTCGACTCGCTAGGCTAGTTGGGTAGGTTGGAGGGAGCAATGCGGCCGGCGCCAATTCGGCAGCATGTGACGGAAAGGTACCTCGTGGGTTACTCGATGGGTTGCTTGGCGAGTCGCCACCCACTACCCTCCAGGTAAACAACTTGCACTGCGGCCGCACCTTAAGTGTTGCGTTCTTCTGCGATAAATGTATATTTATCCTCTAAAGGCTGATCCCACAGCGTATTTCTTATTAATGGGTCGTTTCTTTTAAGTCTTATCATTTTTATTCCATTTTTATTTTTGTTCTTTCTCCACAGCTTTCCATACATTCCATTCCTCTGTGTTGGTCTTTTCCCACATTACTGTTCCAGTCTTCTATTATTATTGTTTTCTGATTTTCTTCTTTCATTTTATCTTGTATTTGTTGTAGGCAAGCATAGAAATTTTGCCGTTTCTTCCTGTGCTATTCCTTCTATCGGTGCATATATTTGGATAGTATTGTTTCTTCTAGTTTAATGGTAATTGCTATTATTCTTGAAGTCTTTATTTCCTGTGTGGCCATTATTCTTACTCCCTCCTTTGCTTTCTGTTCCGGATTCACTCCCGAGTAATGTAAAATGTGTTTATTCGCAACCATATATGTAATAAGATCATTACTGACTTTTTAAAAATTGGGAAATGAGCTATTCTCAACTTAACTTTCCAACCGGTCGGAAAAGTGATTGCCGGTTGGAAATGAATTCATTCCCGACCGCTGTGTAGGTAGGGACAATGGAAATCTCGTTGATCCATTCATGCGCTATCCATTCCCGACCGCTGAGTAGGTAAGGACACTGGAAATCTCGTTGATCCATTCATGCGCTATCCATTCCCGACCGCTGAGTAGGTAGGGACACTGGGAATCTCGTTGATCCATTCATGCGCGTCACAACCTGTCGTATCATAATATAATAATTTTTCCAATTATTGTTTAGAATAAAGTGGTTGCGAATAAAATAGTATACATACCACGGTGAAAAGTTTCATTCCTGTCTCGAGATAAAGTTCACCTCGACGCTACGCGTCTCGGTTAACTACTTAATCTCTCAACACGAATGAAACACTTTCCACCTCGGTATGTAATATACTATTATTTGTTAATTATCTGGTTTCTTTGCCTTTTTTCGTTGCCTACATCTTTATTTGCTTGTGTATATGTTAATTTCTGTTGTAGTTTTTTGGAGTTGTACCGGTATCTTGGTTTGTTCTAGTTATTTTACGCATTTGGTCTTGCTGTTCATCTTCAGGGGATCTGTCGCTGGTTTTTCTTCCCACTGTTTTTTTCTTTTGGTGTTTTTTTATTCTCCGGGATTGTTTCGGGTTCTTTTCCTATTGCGTTTAATTGTTCCAGATGGTAGTTCTCTCCATTTGTTATTAGTTTGTTGTATCTTAGAATTGCGTGGTGTCCCTAGGTTTTTATTTTGTTTCAGTTTCTTTGACCACTTTCCGAGGTTTGCTAGTATTGGTCTAGTTTTTCCATTTTGATGTTTACCCAATCTTCTGGTTTCTACTACCTTTTCTCTATTACTATTGCTAAATTACTAAATACCCTTTTAGGACCGTTTTTATTTTTTCTTGTAACTGTATCGATACCGTATATAATTATATACCTTTTTTTATTTCCCTGGTCATTTCTTCCATTTTTACTTTCTCGCATACGGTAGTATAGAGAAAGTATTGTAATCGTCAAAAAAATCGACTTTGAGATTTTGACGAATCTTGACGTTTTAGACCTCCTAGAGTCTGAAAAAACCATTTTTCGAATTATGTCTGTGTGTGTGTATGTTATGAACCAGTTATTTATAAAAAAGAAAACCCAAAAAAAAATTCCTGGCGACGGGAATCGTGTACACATACGAACATACATACACCGCACAGCACGTTTAGACACTCCCCAATACGAGGGAGGGGTCTAGTGGGCTGGAGTCTTCACCAAAAGATCCGCACCGCCGAGACGGAGATTTGGTATAGTAGGTTCATTAGTCGGTTGGCTCGAATTTTAGAGATATTTGACTCAGAGTGGTTTTCGATATGAGGGAATTTCAATACTTCGTACACTTCGTGTCGAAGTAACAAAAGTAGATGTCAGTTATACATATTCCTACTTGAACCAACACACACTACTTAAATGTTCTAATTTACGTGAAGAAACGTCTTTCTTGACTGCTATTCACACATCACCACTCTTGTTTTTACCATATATGACATAGCTGTTGTCCAATATTTCGCTGTCAAGAGTCACTGTTGTTTAACCATGTTTCTCTTAAGAATATATTGCCATATGTTAAATTTACTTATGCAAATGGTAATTTCAGGGTGTACGCGACTGAAACATCGCAGTTCTTGGCACCGTACGAGTCCTCGATGAAGCCCCGAAGCAGCGATTCACCACCAGCAGTTCCAGCAGGCGATTTTTCCATTGCCCCCCCAGGCTGTTCGGCTTCTAGTACTGACGTTAGCCACACCATCGGTGCAGATAATCGATCTCTGTCCGCTGATATTGCTGACTGGAACCCGTTTGAGGATCCACCGTTTAGTCAAATGACGGAAGATCACATTTTTGGGGCCGAGTTTGATAAGATCCGAAGAGGCAGCCAGAGTAGTAAGTATTTTTATAAGGATGTTTTGGCTTTGTCAGTTTGTGTTCTTGGTTTGGCATGACCTATTTGACGCAAGCTGTTCTGGAACAAACCGGAAGAGTTTAATTTAGACAATCTAAAATGTGGATATACTTTATATTCATAATATACAGTGTGTTCAAGATAAAAGCAGCATTATATCTGCTGACATATTATAATTTGATACTTTATTTATTCTTGTATCCTTTCCATCGCCTGCACCTAACTTTTTATTTCATATAATTTGTTGTATTTTGCCCTTGTTGGGTTAAGGCCGTTTTCTTACTTATTACTAAGTATCTTGTACTACGATTCTCGTTACTGCAACTAGTGTTTCTCACTGCGTTTCCAAGGTGTTGCCTCTTTCAATTCCAAATTTCTGGAATGCAAGCCAACACACGTGTTACAAAGCTGATCTTGATAAAGCGGTTATTATTCACCTTAAACTCTCTTTATCTTTATTATGCACTTCTCCCACTTATCGTCTTCAATTCTACACCAACGTTTAGCTCTACCTACCACCAATGATATATCAATTTTCACAGAATAAATTACATTTGTGTGCATGAATACTAAAGAAAATGTTAGATAAAGTAAACAAAGAATTGAAGGAAGCTACAAGGAAAAAACATGAAATAAAAGAAGAGTTCAAAAACAATCAAGATGACATACACAATTTGAAAGAAGATGACAGCTGAAAGGAGTACAGATAATGTTGAGAGAAGAGCTAGGATTTGAAGCTTTTAACTTTGATAAAGGGGGCGGGGCGGGGGGGGGGCATCTATATAATAATTGCAAAAATAGAGAAGCGACATTAAAAGGTGGAAACTTTACAGAAGAAAAACAATTAAAAACTATCGAAAATGAATTAGAAATGAAAAAAAAAATGAAGCAGTAGTGATGGAAGTAAAAGAAACAGAGAAGGATTAAAATTGGCTATCGAAAACTTATAAGTAAGAATACAGAAGGATGGAAAGCTGCTATGGATAGACTACAAAAGACTAAAAGAAGAAACAAAAAAGTGGGAGAAACAAATGATGAAAAGGGATGAAACTTATATGAATAGATATAAAAAAATGGCAATTTATTATACATGACGATAAAGTTAAATTTTATCCACCAGTGAATCGTTTTAACGTCCAGACGTTAATGATTCAAGAGTGGATAGTAATAACTTTATCGTCGTGTATAATACAAATTTTTTTTCTATAGCAAGAACTTTAACAATTTCAAAACAAAATAAGGAAAGTCAATCACATTTTAAAATCTGAGTAGCTAGATTGGGTTGCTACGATAATACGAAGCTGTAATATTTAATTTAAATAAAGTTAGAAAATTAAATTACTTTGTTTGAAATCGGTATTAAATTACTTCGAAATCGTCATTAAAATACGAGAAACCAGCAGTACAGTAATCCATTGTCTTACGACGTTTTTGTAGGTGGCGAGGTGACAGATAAACGTCAACTGACGTTAACATAACCTACAAATGTTGGTTAAAAAGCTATAATTTAATTTGTGTTTTGTAAATATTAGAAATAAAGATAATTTATTAATTTTAGTAACATTGAATTTAATGTGTACTACATGCATAATGGAGCACTGAAAGATTTAGAAGATGAAAGGGAAAGGTATAAATAAATAACAGCTCTACAGGAACAAAACAAAAGGATAATTGCATTATTTTAGTTATTGCAGTGTTCTAGTGAATATATATTGCAGTGGTATTAGGCCCTACGGCTCTGCTCTGCTTGCAGTACAATTTGAAAGTGAAATCACAAAGCACAGAGGTGGGGTGTCTTATCTAACCGCAATGCTAAGTTAAATGTCATTCAGTAAATGCATTGAAAACGAGGAGGCAACTTGCTTTTCACAGGGTTGAAGTCATTTTGGTTTGGGCAGAATGATTAGCCAAACCAAATTGAATAATCATAAAGGGGTTTGCAGTGTGCAGGTTATGAAGTGTAGAGTTCAATTCAGCTAATTAGTACAATTCGTGAACAATTCTAAAAGGTATAAGCTAGAAAAATGATAATGTTGCAATGAGCAATTAAGGCTGGCATAAAATAGCAATTGTGAGAAGCTAACAAGACATTATAAAACTTGAGGAAAAGTAGACACCTAAACTGGAGAGGAATCGAGTGAAAAGAAGACAGTTGGAAACCAGGGAACAATTATGAACTAAGTGAACGAGAAATTAATCAATGTAAATACGCGAGTGAACATACAACGGGCTTAATAAAACGTGTAGTGGCGCAAACACACATTGTGACAATAGAAAAATGTGGACAATAATTTTAGAGATAACAATTGTTTAGATTTAATTATTTATATTTAATATGTAAGTTAATTGAACTTGTTTAATGTCCGTTCTCTATTTAATTAGATATTGTTTAAAAAGGACGCGAGGAGATGACAGTTGAATAAATAAATTTAATGACAAGCAGTTTTTGTGCTCATATTTAAATAAAGTTTTTACCTACTTAAATTAATATTTACAAATAAAAAATATACCATCGTGTTGAGCAAGTCTCAGAGCACCTGTGAGAGTGTGGGTAACGTTTTCCCCAACACAAAGTTATTTTCGACAAGAAGCCTCCCGAGGCTAGGTTGGCGTTCACCTCAATTTTACGCAGCCAGATTGCAGCTGAGAGGAGCTTCCAGGACCAAGGCTGTCTACTGGGACACATCAAGGAAGGCTGTAGAACAACATCCAGCACCTCAAACACCGAGGGAAACGTCTCCGAAAGAAGATCCATTTTAGGGCCCCGTCCGAGGAATGAACGGTACCATCTGAAAACTTCAAGGTACTGTAAAATGTTTATTAACAGTGTGAGGAGCCGGAAATTGGTGTACAAGCGGCACCTTACCGTGTCGAATAAGAAGCAGGCGTATTCAAGCCTCCAGATAAAGCATTTTTCCAATATTAACGGGAATCCAGTGAGGTTAGGTGATAAATTAACAATCGCTATTATCCAAGCCGCGTCGGTTTGGCTTCATAGACAAATTAATCACTGAAACAAAAGAGATTAGAACTGCCAAAGTACTAGAAATCAAATAAATACCTATAGTTTGTTCACAATTTTGAATTTCCAAGTCAAAAACGTTTAGTGAAAGTAAACAAACTACTTTGTGTAATTGGCAGCAGCACTTTCATTGCGACTGCGTAATTGAAATTAATGCGGGCGCAAACTGACAGAAAACCTAACCCTGATAATCTCGAATTTGACACAGCCTTACAGTGCCACCAAAATTGACAGCAGGGTAACCAACATTAACAGTGCTAACCTAAGAAGAAAAATCACAACCATTTATGGTCCCCCAGTAGATTCTTCATAATTAGAATGTTGAAAATGTTTTGAACAAACAACCGGATCTTTTAAAGATTGATTTTTTCTTCCACTTTACATGTTATCCACTTATTCTTCAAGAAATTGTCCTTTGGAAAACTGAAATAATTTTTTAAAGAAGGTTTTTATTAAACATTTTCTTTTCCAATGGACGAGATCCAAAAGAAAGCATGGCTTCGTGCAACAGCACGAGAACGTTGGACCCCAAGAAAAAGTGCTGTCGTGTGTGAAATACATTTTAATGGAAAAGACATTTGAAAACCTTTGAAATGAGAGTGCGGATCTGCAGAACTGCTGCTGCATTACCCTTGATTAGCTGACAATGCTGTCCCAAGAGTATTTCCAAATTTACCAACATATTTGTCGTCGAAAGCGCCTCAAGAAAGTACAAATCCTAAATGTAGAAGTAGACAAGTATTGGAAAGACATGCACAAAAAGTGAAAGTGTTTTTAAATGATGACATCAGCAGTTTTTAGAAGTTTATGGAACAATTTACGTCACACAAATTTAGATGTTACCGAGCAGATAAGTTTATTATGTTCAAATAAGATTATTTACAGCAGTAGCACCATAGTTTTTGCATATATGTTGTACTGACAATCAGCAGTGGTGTATAGAAAGTTACAAACTTTAAAATAATTACAGAAATGTTGTTTTTCCGACGACCACTACGAAAAATGCCAAAAATGGCATGGCTTGGTGTTACTGAAAGTGACACATTGCACAGGCCACCTGAAAAGGTCACGTGGAGCGTGCGTTTTCCGTCTTGAAACACTAGTGCGACATGGTCTCTTGTAGCAACTAAAATGCTCTAGAGCGTCAAGGCAAATTCGGCATAAAACAGGGCGCAAGTCGCGAAAAAGCCGGTTCAAAAATCTAGTAAACTAATGTCACAGAAATAGTATGACAATTTGAGTTGATGTTTAAACAATAATTGTTTCATTTTGCGGTTAAAAGTGGTAAATTTGGTTTATATTATAAAGAATCAAATATTAATTTATTTGATTTTAGGTGGTCGTTGGAAAAGTATAGTGTATAACACGTGCTGATTGGATATTTCACACTTCAGCGAATGAGCCACTTGCCTTCGGCTCGTGACTCAACTATCGCATTCGTGTGAAATATCCTACTTTCAGCACTAGTTAGACAATAATAATATACTATTATCCATTTGCCAATTTGGTTGGTGCGTAGTAATTTTTTACTGTAGAATTTAGTTCTGTAAAATACACACGTTTATTTTAATTTAAACACAAACAAATACACACATGTACACATCCGTTAATATTACAAAAAATGCAAATACAAATTGTAAGTAGCTGACTCAGCAAAATGCGTGCAAGTCGTACAAGCGCGAGTGATGTGATCAAAACTGATCTGGTACAAAACTGCTCTGAAAAACTAGGCTACCTGAATCTATATAACAAGTGTTTAATGGAAGGAACGCCGGCTATTCTTTCGGATACAATAGTATTGTCCGGCTGATCCTTCGCTCTATTGTGACACGAAAATTTGGGATGACTTCCGTTAATAAAAGGAGTCTGCCCCATTGCGTGTGCTTCTTTCATAGACTTGAATTTATGACTGTATTGTGACCAAGATCCACTTTCCCTGTCTGCTTGGTCATTGTTAGTTTTTGGGTCACAAGAATATTTACGCAACCCTTCTCTTTTGTAGTCCGGTGTCCCTACGTTGACATCTGTCCTGCTGTTTTTGAAACTGCACTTTGACGTTTTAGACAAGTTAGTCTGCATTGTTTACATGACGACACAAATCACACTTGGCATCTCAGATGATTCTAGCTGCATGCACTTTTTGTTCGCATATGTAGCACTGACGTTCACAGATTTAGAACTGCACTTAGTTTCAAGTTTCAGTTTATGACCGTCCCTTGCACGACAGGCGTTTTTAGGCCAATTATCTTGGTACGCTACACTTCCAACTAATAAGGTCAGGATCAACACCTGGGTATCTGGCTATTCTTTCGGATACAATAGTATTGTCCGGCTGATCCTTCGCTCTATTGTTTCACGAAAATTTGGGATGACTTCCGCTAATAAAAGGAGTCTGCCTCATTGTGTGTGCTTCTTTCATATTCGTAAATTTATGACTGTATTGTGACCGGGATCCACTTTTGCTGTCTGCTTGGTCATTGTTAGTTTTTGGGTCACAAGAATATTTATGCAACCCTTCTCTTTTGTAGTCCGGTGTCTCTACGTTTGTGACATCCGTCCTGCTGTTTTTGAAACTGCACTTTGACGTTTTAGACAAGTTAGTCTGCATTGTTTACATGACGACACAAATCACACTTGGCATCTCAGATGATTCTAGCTGCATGCACTTTTAGTTCGCATATGTAGCACTAACGTTCACAGATTTAGAACTGCACTTAGTGTCAAGTTTCAGTTTATGACCGTCCCTTGCACGACAGGCGTTTTTAGGCCAATTATCTTGGTACGCTACACTTCCAACTAATAAGGTCAGGATCAACAACTGGGTATCTGAGCAATTTCAAATAATTAATGATTTACAGGAAAGAGAGCTTTCAATTCAAAGTAATGCTGTAACAAATAATAAGACGCAGTGAAATTAACAAGTCTAGAACAATCATAAACTGCAGCAGCCATCAGTGCTTACATGCATTCTTATCTTGAACACACTATATATTCCGAAATGTATGACTTTCCATGTTACAGCTATTAAATTTTATCTTAAGTCAATACAAGTGTTTAATTGAATATTTACAACCAATTTTTTGCAAGGTATTCAAGGAGTGAAGTCACGCGAAAGCCTCGTGATGTCAGTGTCTGAAGACCCGTTTGGCTGTGCCCCGTTCAGTCTTCCGGTGAAGTCGAGGGACAGAGCAGGCAAGATAAGCCTTCAGTCATCAGGTAATCCCTCTTAATGTGCAGTAAGTCGCTGTGTATGTGCGCCTTGGGCACGTCTCATTGCTGAACCGGACGTGCTCAAGGCGCATCAAACCAAAGGAAACAATTGCTTGGACAATATAAACAATAATAATCGAAGATAATGCAATCCAGTACATGATGATTCAATCAAATAATAGTTGATATAATATGTTTAAAGAGACTTTGTTTATTTTGTAGTGGGATTAGTCTGATTGGTTTTTAAAATTCGAATAGTATTATTGGGAAGTGGTGCGAGTCGTTTTTTAATTTGAATAAATAACAAAATTTACTACATTCCAAATATTTGGCTTTATCCCCCTTCGATGGATAAACAAAGTCGAGATTAGTGTGATAGCATTCAACTGTACATAACCTGCTTAACTGCAAAATGGTGTATAACAAAATTTAAATATTCCTAATCGTACTTAAACTATTCGAATTGAATTTATATGTATTATAGTCTGCAGTTAGATCATTCCATTTAAAATTGTTGCATAAAGACATGAGTGTTTCTTTGTCCTAGTCATGATTTCCTAACACGCCGTGGCGTGTGGATTAGAAAGAATTTGTAAATATTATGAAACAGTGCTCCTTCAAACATTCGGCCCTGGACGGCGTGAGGTGATCGGGATTAGTTTTGTAAACGTGTGTAATGCGTCAGCGGCCCGGATATTTAAAGGAGTCACTTAGTCAGAACAAGTGCTTGTGATATGATGTGTAAAATTTAACTATGTATGTTACTTTGCACCATCAATAGTAGAGGAAGTTGGTGTATTACGCTCAACCTAGTGAAAGTAGCTGCAGGAATTGTGCATCAGAAATAGTATTTTTTACTAAGACATGGTTATGTAAATCAGATTAGAGTTATATTCATATATTTTGTTATCTCACATATCATGACATTACAAATAGTGGAAGCACGACTCGATCTTGTGAATATCAAACTACAAAGACTTTAAAAATGAACTCACCTCTGTCGTTTTCACTTTAATGGTCTATTATCCCCAAGACTGAGTTTAATTTGTTTCTATTTGTCAACAAGACTGAAGATTAACGTTACGTGCGCTCTCTTAACTCAATTTTATGGTGAAGAAAACAAATGAAGACTGCGACTAACCTGTCTGTCGTAGTTTGATATTCAACCAAATTTGTTTTCGTTAAAAAATGTTGCGATTGTGATTAGTAGGAACGTTTTGAGATTTCAACCAAAGCAATGGTTTCCACTATGCCACTTTTAGTTCTATTAATACACTCAGGCAGAAACTAAGGTGGTGGATTACCGATAACACGATCTCTTCCTGTTGCTCTTCTGGAACAGCATTCGTAGAAATACTATTAGTTAGCCTCTCCCCGCTTCCTTCGCCCTTCTTTCTAATTTGGATTATTTGTAAGCGTTCTTCAGTATGGTTTTTGGTATTATTTATGTTAACTTAAACACTTCCGCTGCAATTGTTGCGATGTTAGCGTAATTTTGCTTTTGGTTGCCCGGATGCGGGCCTGTTAAGGTTCTCGTATTGTTTTATTTTCTATATTTTAATTGTGTTTTCTTAAGTTATTGTTTTTAAGTGTTTGCAAAACCAAGCACCGTGTTTACTATACATTGTGGAACAAAGTAGTATTCTTTTGACGAATAGTTTTTCTATTTGAGTCACTAAATCAGAGTGTTTGTGCTATCTATTGACAAGATGTTCAAATTTGAAGCTGCCTCATAACAGTAGGCTCTGCAATTGTTAACATTTCAAGCTTGTTGTACTTGTTTTATTTGGACAAAAATCATTTAGCGGAAATGGGCCTGTTTTTGTGACGTATTGAGTTGAATTTCAAAAACTTCGGCCCTCTAGTGGCCAAATGGCTAACAATACTCACATCTTAATCAAATCCTAACATAATTCTGATCTCATTTGAATTAACCTAACACCTTGAACTAAGAAGTTTAATTTAAAAAAAAAATTGCCCATTGTAGACTCGATTTTGGGCGTCGTTGACTGGTTACTTGAAAGGCATTTCTATTTCATATCCGTAATATATCATTCTCGAGACATATCAAGTTAAAAATTCGATCAAAATTTAGTGTAATTCTCACCTCATATAAATTAACCCAACGCAGCCCAAAGTAACCTAACCTCACTATTCCAACCTAAATCCAACTTACCCCTCCAATTAAAAAGACACAGGTGATGTTTCTGTTAAGGGAAATTCCACCTGAATTCCGGTGAGGGTATATTAATATTCTGTTATTAGAGTGAAATCTAATGTTTTTGAGGCAGTTAAAAGAGTTAGGAAAATCTTTCCGATTAATGATCGATCAAAATTTAGTGTAATTCTCACCTCATATAAATTAACCCAACGCAGCCCAAAGTAACCTATAACCTCACTATTCCAACCTAAATCCAACTTAACCCTCCAATTAAAAAGACAGGTGATGTTTCTGTTAAGGGAAATTCCACCTGAATTCCGGTGAGGGCATATTAATATTCTGTTATTAGAGTGAAATCTAATGTTTTTGAGGCAGTTAAGATTTAGAAAATCTTTCCGATTAATGGTCGATCAAAATTTAGTGTAATTCTCACCTCATATAAATTAACCCAATGCAGCCCAAAGTAACCTAACCTCACTATTCCAACCTAACAACTTACCATTCCAATTAAAAAGACATAGGTGATGTTCCTGTTAAAGCAAATTCCACCTGAATTCCGGTGAGGGCATATTAAAATTCTGTTGTTAGAGTGAAATCTAATGTTTTTGAGGCAGTTAAGAGTTACGAAAATCTTTCCGATTAATGGTAGTTCAACAAAAACTCGATTTCATATTAGTAGCAGCTTTGGTTTAGCATGTTTGGGATTAATTTCAAAAGTATTTTAGAAGCAAAAGTGAAGTTGTTATCCATTTATTTGATCTTCGCATCGTCAGTTTCAAATGTTTCAAATGACAAAGAAGAAAAGTAAGGTTATTGTTTAAATACTTGTTTAAATGAAAGAAATCTGAAGTTATTACTACACAATCAAATAAGTTCAATTCACTCTCCTGCATGTTCCATTATTAAAAAAAAATTACAATAATTTGAAATGTGTGACAGTTGAGTACTTACATAGTGGTGCCAACATACCCCCGATTTGACAATGTGGATATCAAGTAAATGGATAGTAGTTCCTTTGTTTTCTGCATTTTCAGTATTTAGTTCTAAACGAAACTTATTAAGGTTAGGTTTGTTTCTCAACAAGTTTACACGGTCCTTGAACTCTAGTAAATTACTAATACTCTAGCAATAACCTACAATCTAAGCTTCTACAACCCTCATTTCTGTTTCTTTAAAGCATACATTGTTGCCATCTGTTATTATTAGAATATATGAGTCAAACCTCACGTGGAGGCCACTGATGGCAACAATGAATCAATCGATCTCATACTAACACAGTCGAGATGCTTGCGGTCACTTTATGCACTATTCTATGTACGAACTCTATTACATCACGACGCTGCATAAAATGACTTGTAAAACGTGACTCTGTGTATACTTTCAGTACTATAAAGCACGTAATTCGACACAAGTAAGTTGCAGGATAGTTATATGATATAAATTCACTCATTAAGCGTAAGTTTTGTTCCGTTCGACTATAATAATAACTGTTGTAACTCTTCCTCTTGTATTAATCTGTAAAGTTTATGGAGCAATAAAGTTGCTTTATGTTACGACTTTCTGCAATGACTGTGCTCGTCTGGGCGAGTGGAAACGTCCCTGGGACGACTCCACTAGCTCCTGGCTGCACCAACCACTCTCCCTTCCATCCTCACATTTCTAGAATGGCTGTTCCAGAGCGGTGGTGGGTCTTCGTCTAATCTACTAAGTGACACTAATATTTGGTTTTCACATCATACCACTAGCACGTACGTTAGATGTGTAGTTGTAGATGCCCACTATCTGTATATTTGTAACAGCCCTTTTAGAAGTTGATTTAAGACGATCAAAGCTGCCTTGGTCGGAGTGGGACGTTTGGACGCGGTTGATTTGGCATGAGCTAATAGAGTAAAGCTGTTTTGGTGTAAGACATTTTGGCACGGCCATTTTGGCAACTGTAGTTTTGCATAATTAAAAGTTTCTTGATCTCGTCTTGTTTTGCTCTTAAAATGCTGCATTTGCTCGAGGCAAGATGAGTAGGATTGCGAAAGGAAACAAATATCTTGACGAGACTCATTATTCTGATATAATTAAAGTGGAAAGCTGTCCGTGATGCTCCTTGAGTTTATACTTCGATTTGTGTAGTTCCGTGGATTATTTCTTAAACTCGTTCAGGACGCACTTCGGTACATAAATTGTAGAATTATAGAACCAGGTTGTTTTACTGAAGGGGATGAAAGATTTTGAGATAAGATATGAATGGAGTAGCCAGGCCTAACTACCCCTTAAGACATTTGTAGCCTATGTCTGTTCACAAATGATTACACTTCAGAGTTAAATAAACTACTAGGCTTTATATGCAGTTAAATTGTGTCGTGTTTTGTTGTTTGATCTGATAACCTACTATTGGTATAGGCGCAAAACACAACGTTTGCATAAACTACCCTGCTGGTAAACAATGTGCGTGATCTTTGACTTAATGATGCAATATTATAATGCCACTGTCTACACAAAAACTCCTTATTCGTAATAACCATATTACAATGTGACCCACTAAGCCGACACCAAAGCTGATTCTTGCGTACAGACAGTTTAACTGGTACATGTTATGGACTAGTTTTATATTATAATTTTGTGTCCGCATAATTTCACTTAATTGTTTAGCTTATGGGCAAACACGAGTGTGAACAAAAGCTCTAGTGCGGTATAATGGTACTTCTTCTGCAACCAACTTTATCGGCCACTCGTTGCAGTGACCATCCCTTTTGTAGTTTTGCGATAGCAAAGCATTTTTCGGCCCGGCTTAGAACGTGATTCGGCATTTTCAGTTTTTAGTCCACTTGATAAAACCATACATACAGAAGACAAAACAAACCGTGCGAAATTTTTTGGCCGCTATAGTTCATTTTTTCATTTTGAAACATTTGAGACTGGATAAACAGAGTAATCAAATTTTTACTGACAAATTTTAACAGTTAAGAAACGTGTCAAATGAAAAAAGTAAAAGAAAGGAAAAACTACACTTAAAAATGCATAAGATTCTTGAAGATATATCCAATTAGTACAAACGGAATAGGTCAATCAAATAGGGCGCCAGGTTTTGTAACTTACCGAGTCAGGCTCCGTTGAACCACCTGGAGCAAATGAGCTACCACAGAAAGATGCTGAAGGAGATAAAAGAATACTGCAGCTAGTGCTAAATTCAAAGTATATGTTTATTTATAACAATGTTCAGGTGATACTGAATTTACAAATATCGAAACGCACAGTATCAATTAAGTTTAAGTGATGGCCATGCAAACTCAAAGAAGGAAGAACTGTTGAAGTATCGTATAACATAGACGGAAAGATTAATCGACTAGCATAAATGGAAAGTCTAAGAACCATATTAACAATTAACTCTAACTAAGAATGGTCAAAAGGCAATACTATTAAGAAGAATGTAACAAATCAGTGAGAATGAGAAAGGGGAACAAACTAAACAAGACTTGCTACAACTATATAGCTATAGTAATAAATATCAAAAACAGTGATTAGGTGACCAGGACGTGTGACAGGAATGGAAAAAGGAAGGTACAAAATCATGAATGGAGAAACACCTTTAGAGAAAAACAGTATTAAAACTCCCGAGCAATATTTCACAGGTTCTTCCTTCACTTTAAGATAAATTAAACACTATGTCCTCTAAAGGTGTTTATAGAGTCCCTTGCTCTTGTAATTCTGTATACATTGGTGAAACAGGGCGTTTAGTGAAAACTCGCATCTCTGAGCACCGGCGTTGTCTTAAGTCGGGTCTCGTTTCATCATCAGCCATCGCCGAACACCAGCGTGATACTGGCCAAAGGATCATTTTTGGTGAAACTTCTATCATCTGCAAATCCCCATTCTTCTTCAGCCAAAAAGATTCGCGATGCCATTAAGATTTACAAACACCCTAACAATCTCAATCGGGACGAAGGCTTTCAGCTTCCTTCTACGTGAAAAGTGCTAATTCCTAGGCCTCGCCCACCGCCACTGAATCGCGACGCCATTTGCTGAACCGCGATGGCGCTTACCTATAAATTCTCGCGTTTCTCATTCCGATCGTTAGTCGAGTTTCGTCTCTGGCGCGATTTACCGTGCTCTTCTATCCCTTCCATTGTAAAAGAGTGTCGCCTTTGGCGTGGTGAACACGTTGAGTTACCGTGCTCTTTTCACTTTTTCCTTTTGATGAAGCTCCTTATGAAAGTGGTTAACTGAGTAACTAGGCGGCAACCTTCTTTCAGGAGGGCATAGAAAAACTCCTGCCGCAGTATGATAAGTGCCTTTATCGCAGTGGCTATTATGTAAAAATGTAGCTGAGAAAACTCAAAGAAAACAAAGACCTAGAACACTTATATAAGAAACAAAACAGAAGACAATACATATCTAAAAGAAATGATGCCAAACGTGGGAAGATTTAGACAAGAAAATAGAAGAAAATCATATCAAAAACCAAAAAGAATTCTGGAATGTAGTGAAGAGGCTAAAAGAACAACCAACTTAAAAAGTAAGGAACGTAAGAAACAGAAGAGGAGAACTACAACCAAATACAAAAGTGCGATTTTCACTCTGATGATGCAAGCTGCAAGGTCTTGCGAAACGTTAGTGAATATGGATGCACAAACAGCAAAACGGCCAAATCTGCCTAAGTATCCTCGTTCTCAAGATACTCAAACAACACGAGCCACCAAAGAGCATGGCCTTCGCGCGGGTTTTTGCTCGACTTCACAAGGTGCAAGGCACATTAAGCCAGAGAATGCTGGGTGTTCATCTACAAATACTACGCGGTCTAAGCCGAAATGATATGCTAAGGAGAATAAATACAAAAGAAATTTTGAAAACATGGAAAGAATTCTATGAGGCCAAATTCCAAGGTAATGCTGATTTAAACCCACCAGAGGAACAAGAAATAGACAGAGCAAACAAAACAGAAGAAACAACAGAAGAAGAAGTAAAAGAAGTATTGAGGAAAACAAAAAATGGTAAATCGCCGGGTGAAGACAACCTAACCCCGGAACTGGACGAAAGGAGGACCAATAGTTACAAAATTGCTAAGAAAAAAGAAAAATCTTCAAACAGGCATGGGATCAGGAAAAAATACCAAAGAGTTGGGAAAAACAATTATCATTCCAATATATAAAAAGTGCGACTCCACAAACTGTGGGAACTACAGAGCAATATGTTTAACTGCAGTCGTTTTAAAATTATGCACTAGAATAGTAGAAATACGATTAAGAACAGAAGTTGAAGATAAGATATGCAGCTTTCCGTCCGGGAAGACAGACACAGGACAACATATATACTATAAGAACAATAATGGATAAATCAATAAGCAAAGACAATGAGTTAGCCTTCCTAGACTTAGAATCCACTTTTGACCTCGACCTTAGAGAATATATATGGAATGCACTAACAGAACTACAGGTATACATATATATATGGAAAGGTAAGACTAAATGGGAAAAAAACAGAAGAATTTATAACATGTTACGGTATTAAATTATTCTTACGACACCCGCTGATAAGCGAGTATCGGATGCTAAACAAATCCGGGAAATGGGGCACGCTCACCCTGGGATTGCGATAAAACAGGCTAAAGGCCTCGGCTCGGATGTGCTCAGGGAGATGGGCGTGGTTCACAACTGTACACCACACGGCAAACGTGAAGTGATATGTGCAGGTTACTGTTAAAGAGAGCCCGCCACCAGATCCAATATCGAGATTCTCACATTCAACCGGACCTGGAGAGTCAAACGGGGCGAGAAGTACTCAAAGTACTAGGTACTTCGGGAAAATGCTCAAATAACTATTTCGGGAAAATACTCAAATAACTATTTCGGGAGCCACGGTGCAGTACCAGACGCGACCACCTACCTGGAATGCCTTTCCTCCGCGTCCGGGCCTCACCACATAGCTGTTGTAGCACAGTGACACAGTCACCCCGTAACAGACATGCATAAGACGCAACAGATACAAGAAAACGACGATAAGGTTAATGTATCTATTGGATCACAGTTAGTGACCTATCAAACACATTACAAATCACAAATGTAGCAACTCGAAAAGGTAGCTTATTCAGTACGCCCAGCTGGAAAAAGCGCTTACTGTTAATGGGGGAGGGGGCGGACAGTCGAGCCGGACGCCAGATCCAGGCTGGAAGTGAAGGGTAAACGTAGGCTTGAGCCCAACGGCGGTACGCCGCGACGCGTGAGAGCAAAGCCTGAATTTGGGCCCGAGTCATCCGAGCGCCCTGTATTACGACGCACAAAGCCACACAAATTGGCAGTAAGCAATGATAGATTTATGCAATAAATGCGCTACAATTAGAACGGGCTGACGGCACAAAGGTTGCCACACAACAGTGAATTGTTAGTCGGAATGTACGTTGCACTGCACTATCTCACAAGCGCTACTATTGTATTTACAGCAACGTTGAATGCAGGAAGCGACGTAACTAAAGTTAGCTGACAGAGCAAGCGTTGACTCGCAACAGTGAATTTTAGGCGGAGTGTACGTCGCACTACTATTGTATTTACAGCAAAGTTGAATGCAGGAAGCGACGTAACTAAAGTTAGCTGACAGAGCAAGCGTTAACTCGCAACAGTGAATTTTAGGCAGTGTGTACGTCGCACTACTATTGTATTTACAGCAAAGTTGAATGCAGGAAGCGACGTAACTAAAGTTAGCTGACAGAGCAAGCGTTGACTCGCAACAGTGAATTTTAGGCGGAGTGTATGCCACACTAATATTGTATTTACAGCAAATCTGAATGCCGGAAGCGGCGTAATTAAGGCTAGCTGACAGAGCAAGCGTTAACTCGCAACAGTGAATTTTAGGCAGAGTGTACGTCGCACTACTATTGTATTTACAACAAAGTTGAATGCAGGAGGCGACGTAACTAAAGTTAGCTGACAGAGCAAGTGTTAACTTGCAACAGTGAATTTTAGGCAGAGTGTACGTCGCACTACTATTGTATTTACAACAAAGTTGAATGCAGGGAGCGACGTAACTAAAGTTAGCTGACAGAGCAAGCGTTGACTCGCAACAGTGAATTTTAGGCGGAGTGTATGCCACACTAATATTGTATTTACGGCAAATCTGAATGCCGGAAGCGGCGTAATGAAGGCTAGCTGACAGAGTAAGCGTTAACTCGCAACATTGAATTTTAGGCAGAGTGTACGTCGCACTACTATTGTATTTACAACAAAGTTGAATGCAGGAAGCGACGTAACTAAAGTTAGCTGACAGAGCAAGCGTTAACTTGCAACAGTGAATTTTAGGCAGAGTGTACGTCGCACTACTATTGTATTTACAACAAAGTTGAATGCAGGAAGCGACGTAACTAAAGTTAGCTGACTGCGCAAGCGTTAACTTGCAACAGTGAATTTTAGGCAGAGTGTACGTCGCACTACTATTGTATTTACAGCAAAGTTGAATGCAGGAAGTGACGTAACAAAGTTAGCTGACAGAGCAAGCGTTAACTTGCAACAGTGAATTTTAGGCAGAGTGTACGTCGCACTACTATTGTATTTACAACAAAGTTGAATGCAAGAAGCGACGTAACTAAAGTTAGCTGACTGAGCAAGCGTTAACTTGCAACAGTGAATTTTAGGCAGAGTGTACGTCGCACTACTATGGTATTTACAGCAAAGTTGAATGCAGGAAGTGACGTAACTAAAGTTAGCTGACAGAGCAAGCGTTAACTTGCAACAGTGAATTTTAGGCAGAGTGTACGTCGCACTACTATTGTATTTACAGCAAAGTTGAATGCAGGAAGTGACGTAACTAAAATGAGCTGACAGAGCAAGCGTTAACTTGCAACAGTGAATTTTAGGCAGAGTGTACGTCGCACTACTATTGTATTTACAACAAAGTTGAATGCAGGAAGCGACGTAACTAAAGTTAGCTGACTGAGCAAGCGTTAACTTGCAACAGTGAATTTTAGGCAGAGTTTACGTCGCACTACTATTGTATTTACAACAAAGTTGAATGCAGGAAGCGACGTAACTAAAGTTAGCTGACTGAGCAAGCGTTAACTTGCAACAGTGAATTTTAGGCAGAGTGTACGTCGCACTACTATTGTATTTACAGCAAAGTTGAATGCAGGAAGTGACGTAACTAAAGTTAGCTGACAGAGCAAGCGTTAACTTGCAACAGTGAATTTTAGGCAGAGTGTACGTCGCACTACTATTGTAATTTACAACAACGTTGAATGCAGGAAGCGACGTAACTAAAGGTAGCTGACTAAGCAAGCGTTAACTTGCAACAGTGAATTTTAGGCAGAGTGTACGTCGCACTACTATTGTATTTACAACAACGTTGAATGCAGGAAGCGACGTAACTAAAGGTAGCTGACTAAGCAAGCGTTAACTTGCAACAGTGAATTTTAGGCAGAGTGTACGTCGCACTACTATTGTATTTACAACAAAGTTGAATGCAGGAAGTGACGTAACTAAAGTTAGCTGACAGAGCAAGCGTTAACTTGCAACAGTGAATTTTAGGCGGAGTGTATGCCACACTAATATTGTATTTACAGCAAATCTGAATGCCGGAAGCGGCGTAATTAAGGCTAGCTGACAGAGCAAGCGTTAACTCGCAACAGTGAATTTTGGGCAGAGTGTACGTCGCACTACTATTGTATTTACAACAAAGTTGAATGCAGGAAGCGACGTAACTAAAGTTAGCTGACAGAGCAAGCGTTGACTCGCAACAGTGAATTTTAGGCGGAGTGTATGCCACACTAATATTGTATTTACAGCAAATCTGAATGCCGGAAGCGGCGTAAGTAAGGCTAGCTGACAGAGCAAGCGTTAACTCGCAATAGTGAATTTTGGGCAGTGTACGTCGCACCACTATTGTATTTACAACAAAGTTGAATGCAGGAAGCGACGTAACTAAAGTTAGCTGACAGAGCAAGCGTTGACTCGCAACAGTGAATTTTAGGCGGAGTGTATGCCACACTAATATTGTATTTACAGCAAATCTGAATGCCGGAAGCGGCGTAATTAAGGCTAGCTGACAGAGCAAGCGTTAACTCGCAATAGTGAATTTTAGGTAGAGTGTACGTCGCACTACTATTGTATTTACAACAAAGTTGAATGCAGGAAGCGACGTAACTAAAGTTAGCTGACAGAGCAAGCGTTAACTTGCAACAGTGAATTTTAGGCGGAGTGTATGCCACACTAATATTGTATTTACAGCAAATCTGAATGCCGGAAGCGGCGTAATTAAGGCTAGCTGACAGAGCAAGCGTTAACTCGCAACAGTGAATTTTAGGCAGAGTGTACGTCGCACTACTATTGTATTTACAGCAAAGTTGAATGCAGGAAGCGACGTAACTAAAGTTATTAGCTGACAGAGCGAGCGTTGACTCGCAACAGTGAATTTTAGGCGAAGTGTATGCCACACTAATATTGTATTTACAGCAAATCTGAATGCCGGAAGCGGCGTAATTAAGGCTAGCTGACAGAGCAAGTGTTAACTCGCAACAGTGAATTTTAGGCAGTGTGTACGTCGCACTACTATTGTATTTACAGCAAAGTTGAATGCAGGAAGCGACGTAACTAAAGTTAGCTGACAGAGCAAGCGTTGACTCGCAACAGTGAATTTTAGGCGGAGTGTATGCCACACTAATATTGTATTTACAGCCAAGTGAATGCAGAAGCGGTACCATTAAAGCTTACTGGCGGTACAAAGGTTATTACAGATCGTTACCGTGTTAGTTCAGCGATAGCGAACGTGGAGGCACTCCACATAGTAGTCGAACAGGCATCTTTCACCAAACGTGGCTAAAGCGATACAGAAATTGGCTGAATGTCCTAATGGATCTCCTTTCGGATTGAAATTTGCGTTGACCTCCCTTATGCAAATTGTTGACAACATAGCCGTTACATGGGTAAATACAAAGCTTGTGCTCCCGCATAATTAGCAATGGCAGATTAATGGACTATACAAGCCACATAACACTGTATTCCCTGCAGCGGCATGTAAGAAGAGACCGGACTGCCACACACAAGCTCACCCCAACACATCTCTCTGGGGGACTGCCAAGAGGCAAACACAGTTCAGATGAACACCGAACACACTGTAACAGCACAAACGGAAAGGCCGACGCCCCCGCGTCAAGCACGGGGACGCCGCACAGATCGTAAATTCCAACTTACTACTTCAACGGCCCGGGGCTGAATCTCTCTAATGGTCGCCAAACGACCACCTGGGCTCGATGAGAAATCGCCTCAACCAATCACAGCGCAGAATGCGCTAGACATGCAGTGGTTTGCCGCGAAGCAAGCCATAGCCATCCTTGTCGCACCCACAGGCTGAATTTTTAAATGTTCGAAATATTGAAGTGTTTAACATGAAACTTGCCGAGACAAAACTAGAGGGATGTCCAAGATGCCACAAATTAGCGACAATAATACCAGGGGTCTACAAAATCATTATGTTTACAAAAATATCTAAAAAAAGGATTTGAAATACAGTCAAACTGCTCTGAATGCTTAAATTGTTAATTGAGTTGCTAAAGACTGCAAAATGGCCTGACAAACAAGAGGAATCAAACAAGGAGACAGCTTAAGTCCTTTACTCTTCATCGTATGTATGGATTATATATACAAGAAATGCAGAAATGAGTTAAGGAAAACAACTATGGGTTACTACAATCTACACTCAGTATTTACGCAAGACTTATTGTACGCAGACGATATATTGATAATACCAAAAAGCCCACAACAACTTCAAGCAAAAATAGACACTTGGAACAATCACCTAAACCATCATGGAATGACCATAAATATATCGAAAAGCTAAATAATGCACATTTCAAAAATGGAAAGCAATACAATAGATGAAAACAAGCTAGAGCAGGCAGACACTTACGAATACCTAGGAGTAGTAATCAGCAAAGATGGATGAATAGGCCGGAGATAACAGTAGAATCAATAAAGCCAACAAAATTATCAAGTCAACAATACACTAATAGGGAAAAAAAAGAAATTGAGCACGAAAACAAAAATGCACCTTATAAGGACCATCTATACTCTCACACTGCTATATGCTGGTCAATCCTGGGCAATAACGGACAAACACAGATCCAAATTAACGGCTACTGAAATGAGATACCTTAGAAGAGTAGTGGGAAAGACCAGAAGAGACAGGTTCAAGACCCTATAATACACGATCTTGAAAGAAAGCTACTACAATATTCGAAATGAGAGGAGAGGGTCAAAGACCAAGGGGAAGACCCCGAATAGGATGGGACGAAAATATCACAAACATCGCTAGAGGAAAGCGAAAGACCAGGCAAGTACAAGCAAGTAAGAACCCTAGATAGGGACAGAACAGCATAAAGAAAATGGCTCAACACCCCAACATCGTGAGGTAACAATGGGAAAAGAGAAAGAAGAAGAAGTAGCTGAGAGATGTACTTACATCTTCGATACAATGAATGTTTCATGTTAATTCTTGTTTTTTATTTCTACTATTATTATCTTAATGTTTACTGGACGTTTTTAACAAATAGTTGCTGCTACATGTCTTTGGTGTGAAGAGAATTCTATAGATTTTTTCAATTGATCAAGTCGTTTTCATCACAAGTAAATTTTACCTAATAACTTGTAATGAAGTTATCCACACCTTTTATTTAAACAAAACGTTGTTTAATAGCTATTGGAAGTGCCACACCGGGCTCTCTGTAATGTGAATAGAATTAGACCCTTTTTACGAGTGCAAGGCTATCCACTTTGGTACATGTTCTACGCAGTTGATGTCCTTGTATAATTAATAAAAGCCATGTATATTGTTTTATTGCTAGCCTTGCTTTTTTCAATTGATTGATTACTGGAGTGTTAAGTGGTCAACCCGAGCAACGTAATTTTAACTGTGTTTGTTTGTTGTTATGGACAAGGTCTAAGCATGCAGAGTACTAGATACCGTAGACACCGACTGCTTTGGTCGTATGGTCAAAGTCCTTCCTAGAATTTTGAAGTCCTTCCTAGAATTTTGCCGAGACTAACGAATTTCAGCCCTAGCAAGGAATCTTTTAGATGCTACACATCACTTCCGAATGATGACATTCTGTAGAGGTTTTCATCAAATTTTTTTTATTTTGAAACCTCACCGTGACCGTGTATTCCAACTCGCGATCTATTTCCCTTTAAGAGCTATTTTAATTTTGAGAACAGCCAGAAATAGCAGCAAGCCGTCGCAAGGTTATGTACAAGATAAAACATTCGAGTAGTGAGGTAGTCGGCAAAAATGTGTGCATAAAATGAGAGGAGTGGGCGGCGCACTGTCTTATTGAAGCTGCTAGTGACCATCTTCTCTTCACTGTATTCCTCAATCTCCGCAACATTTTCAAGTAGTATTCCTTGTTCACCATCTAACTGGTCAACAACACCTTCATGATCAAAGAGATTTGTGGGCATTGTCTTAACATTAACACACTTTCTTTGGCCTCCCTTCTTCTGGCTTTTTCCACTGAGAAGACTGAGATTTGTATCAGTCTAATAGCTGTAGATAACATTCATTGCCTGCGCATGAATGTTCAAGTTTATTGAAGAATTCGATGAAAATTCGCTATTGCAACACGCTTGGTCTTTGTGAGGAGTTTTGAAATGTGACAGACATAGGTGTAGTACCTCACAGTCCCTATTAAGGGATACTCTAAGAGACCCTCCGCAATTTCATTGCAATGGAAGAAACAGTTGTGGAGTTATTGTTGTGGGTCGAATACTTACATGCCACTTATTCGCTCTACATCATCAAATCTCTTTCCCTTTAAGAGCTATTTCAATTTTGAGAACAACCAGAAATACTAACAAGCCATCGCAAGGTTATGTACAAGATAAAATATTCGAGTAGTGAGGTAGTCGGCAAAAATGTGTGCATAAAGTGAGAGGAGTGGGCGGGCGCACTGTCTTATTGAAGCTGCTAGTGACCACCTTCTCTTCACTGTATTCCTTAATCTCCGCAACATTTTCAAGTAGTATTCCTTGTTCACCATATAACTGGTCAACAACACCTTCATGATCAAAGAGATTTGTGAGCATTGTCTTAACATTGACACACTCTCTTTGGCCTCCCTTCTTCTGGCTTTTTCCACTGACAAGACTGAGATTTGTATCAGGGTAATAGCTGTAGATATCATTCATTGCCTGCGCATGAATGTTCAAGTTTATTGAAGAATTCGATGCAAATTTGCTGTTGCAACACGCTTGGTCCTTGTGAGGTGTTTTGAAATGTGACAGCTATAGGTGTAATACCTCACAATCCCTATTAAAAGATGCTCTAATAGACCCCCCAATTTCATCGTAATGGAAGAAACATTTGTGGAGTTATTGTTGTAGGTCGAATGCTTACCGGATAAACCTCGTATTGTTTATATTGAACTTGTTTGCGTTAATTGAGTAGTATATGGCTAATTTATTTAGACTTTTTTATTGAAAGAACCGAGATATCCACATGGAACTGTTTGCAAAATAAGTCGTGTTAATGTGTTTATATTCTTTGTGAATTTTATCACACCTATTAAATCCAATGTAACTCCAGTGTCAATAGGGTGTCCATATTCTGTGCGTTTTGTATACTATATCTACATCAACTGTACGAAAAGAAAAGATTAAGACATTGCCATTAATTTTTCTCTTAACTAGAGCTAATGTAGAATATGAAACACCCTTAAGTGTCTTCTTGAATCTGTATGGTGAGTCAGATCTAAAAAATCACTTGTATCAAAACGGTGTGCCAAATCGACCGCATCAAGACGTCCTATAGCCTAGGCCATGCCAGGGTATGCTTTTTAGCTGGTTAAAAAAAACACTCAACCACCCCACCCCGCTGGGACACGCTGTCATTGCTAATTCTTTCCAGTTTCGGCAACGCCCCCGACTATAGTAAAACAGGTCCTCTTGCGGTCGGCCGTGCAAAGCGTTCCCGCACAGGCCAAGTTGTCCGCCTTTGAGTCATCACCGGAGCATGCAAACCTAGTCTTTTCCGAGGGAGAGGCCCCCTTACTGAACAGCACGGACCCGGAGGGCGAAGAACTGGCGACATCGCCACCTTACGTCAAGGCCCCACTGGAGGATCGTTCCAAATACGAGAAACTGCCTCAAAACCTATACGACATCAGTTCCGAGAACAGCTCCAATGACGAAGTGAACGTGAAAACGGAGAAGGGTACGAGGAGGAAGCGCAAGATTAAGAACTTGCCTGAGAAACTACCCATTGTGCCCATGGTCAAGAGCTTGATTTCGGAAAGGACCAATAAGAGCGAGAAGCGTGTCAAGATCAGCGACAAGGCGAAGAAAGGCAGCCGCTCCAAGGAGCCCACAGCGGTGGGCGGCGTCGAGTCCGATGATTCTATTGGTTCTGCCAGTGATCTTCGCATTGATGATGACGGGGGCGAAGTTGGCGCTGTTAGCAAGGCTGATGCTATGAGTGAAACTATAAGTGAGAGCATCAAGACGTGTGGTTCGTCGGCTTATCATGCAGAGTGCGAAAGTATGGCCACTCATGAGGACGACTGTGTAAGCCGGATGATTCGCATTCAGAAGAAGCAGGAAAAGGAAAATTCCGCCAAACAACAGGGTGAAGATATTTTGTTTGTTGGTCATCAGTACGGGGAGAAGCCGCTGCTGCTTGACGACGAATTAGATTCTGACTGTGAAGTCAAACAGGATGATTCAAAGTGGAGTATTGAGAAGTTGTCCATGAAGCCGGACTTGTGGATCGAGCCCAAAAGCAGCTTGGACGAGGCAGACGACGTCTTTGCCCTGGCCCCCTTCAATAAGTCGAGCAAAAAACTTCCTGAATCTAGATCAGAGAGTCCGTTGCAGATGCTTGATGTTTCTGAAAGCGTGGACAATCCCAATTACTGTCCTGTGGAGCCGGATGTTGTAGCTGCCCCAAGCTATACCCCACATGATTTGATCGCTATAACTCCATTTACCCAAACCGAATTTAATGCCGCTTTTAACGATCATCAGTATAAAAGTCAAAATATGGAAACGTCGAGCTTGAACAGCTTGAACCCGTTTTTGGACAGCAGCAATAATTTTGTAGCGACGACAAACGCTGATTCCATAATCCAAAGCAGCTCGAGTTATGGAACCGTCACGGTTAATTCCAATATCGTTAACATTGAAATTCCGTCGGCCACTCCGACTTTTTACGCCCAACAGTTTCCCGTCAGTTTTTATAACAATCAGCACAATGTAAACCAGGAAGAGAACCAGAAGAGCAAGGTATATGGGAACGAGACTCTGAGCGTAACTACTTCTAACTTCGCCGTGGAAGCAGAAAAATACTTCAGCGAGCAGCTAGAGAGCTGCATGCAGAAATCGTACACGACTGAGGAGTTTAAATTCTCCAGAAATCCTCACTTCATGAACAACCAGTTTTCAAAGTCCGAAGAGGCGGCACACATTGCCAAATCCGTAGATACCGTAGAAGAGGAAGAATCTGCTGAACGGTTGGATTATTTTAAGAGCTCCAACCTTGACCCCCTCGAGGCGTACAAGTCCAAAAAGGACCGCAAGAAGGAGGGCAAGTCCAAGTACTACCTTATTGAGGAGCGGACCTCAGATGACAGCTCTAACATTGATATTAGCATCAAGCCGGGGAAAAGCGGCAAAGGCAGCAACACTTACAAGAAGGTCAGCAGCAAGACGAAGAAACTGGGCAGCAAAATAAAAATTCAAGCAGGGTTTAGCAACATGAGCTTCGAGGACTTTCCATCGGACGAGGGGGAGACCAGGGCGTCCGTGATGCCCTTCGAGGTCCTGCGCGACTCCGAGCAGGAGGAGAAGAAGTATGGCAGCTTGAAGAGGATGAGCAATCCTTTCTCTTGAGGAAAGTCTACTATTTTTAGGTCCGTTTATAAAAGTATTAAAGATTCCGATTAGGCGTAAGGAAGGTCTCTGTAGTGTAAGAGGATATTTATACGCAGGGTTTCCTAGTAAAGGTAAGAGATTTTTGTATTTAATGTGAAAGTTGAATACGGTAGCAACTAAAGTGCCTCATGTTTGACGTTAGTAGAAAGACCCCACCAAGATTATTTGACGAGGGACACATTTGGTCAAATTGTGATAGCTTCGTGGCCTTCCCATTCACCGGATTTCGAGTAGCCGGAGTTTGTTTTGTCGGATAATAATTTCACCGGATTCTTTTTGCCGGATTGTAGGGTGCGTGTCGTATAACGAAATTCGGCAAAGTACTGTGCCTTGTGCTAGCCTATTTAGGTTAGTTGCAATCTTTGATAAATTTTTTTCACTACCACGGCCGCTGTGTCCCCATGATCAGCATAGTGTCGTCGATCTTTATATCCGGCGAAATGCATTCCGGTCAAAAGACTTCCAGCGAATCGAATTCCGGCGTGACGGATTCCGGCGGAGCGAATTCCGGCGAATGGAAACGTAGCCCCTACTTTACCAAGTTATTTGCCAGCCTATGAGACAATTGCTGGTAAATTTACAAAACTGAAATTATTTAATGCAATTGTCAAATCAAAGAAACAAGATTATGTCCTCAGGTAACATTATCATTAATGAAAATGAGAAAGCAGAAAAGTTCCCAGTTTCCCCTTCCGTTTCTCGCTAATCCTGTGGTATGTGCTCCATTTTTTTCTTCTAAGGCAGCTTCTTTTGTTTGTATCTGATTTTTTAACAGCTACGCTGTAATATACCTACATAGTAAATATTTTCCTTTCAGTAGTCACAATATCTTCCTCAGGTCTCAGTTCTTCTCCTCCATTTAATGATCCTTTAGCATGTACTCCATTTTCTTCTTCTTGAGGCAGCTTCTTTTGTTTGTATCATGTTTTTTAACCATTATTCTGTGATGTACATAGCAGATGTTTTCCTTACAGTAGTAACAATATCTTCAATGTACTTGTGAGTTCTTCATTTTGCATCCTGTTACCCTCTTCCTAAAATTCTTCTTCATTCTTTCCTCCTACTGTATGTCATCGTTAATCTTGTTACATCCTCACTGCAGGAGGTTTCTTGTTTTTGAGGAGATTGAGGCATTAAGACTCCACAGTAGCCAAAGCCAGATTGGGGAACTGAGGTGGAGTCGGCAGTAAGTGTTTGTGGCCATTGGAATCGCTGGATTTTCACCCAGATTTTCTAGTCTAGAACCAGAAGTTCTACTGTTGAGCCACCCTCACCTCCTACTGTATAATTGTCAATATTTAATTATTTAATGATTAAAGCTACTCATTTATTACTCTTGACATAAAAACCTACTGCCCTCTGTTGAAAGTACAAGAAACAATAATCTTCTTACGAAGATCACTGGATCACTTGCTTCTGAAATGGACACTTCAGCATGTTGTTAATAGATGACCTTGGCTGAAAGAAAGCTGCTAAATTACAGCAATCGTTTCTGTAGTTACTATGATGTATACACTTGATGGGCAGATTGCGTTTCCATTCGCCGAATTCTTTCGGAATTAATCACATCGGAATTTGTCACGCTGGAATTCGATTTGCCAGAAGTCTTTTGACCGGAATGCATTTCGCCGGATATTAAGATTTTTTAATTATAAAGTATTATGTCTGGCGAAAAACATCCGATGAATGGGAAGGCACTGTAATGGGACAGTCAATTAAAAAAACTAGCAATGCCTACAATCCGGTGAAACGGAATTCGGCAAAATGGAATTCGGCCAATAGTTTTCCGGTGAAATAATTATCCGGCGAAACGAATTCCGGTGAGTCAAAATCCGGCGAAAAAATTCCAACAAATGGAAAGGCACTGGATGGGCAAGCCTGTTTTCATTTCACTCTCAAAGGTATGGAAATCAAAGTGATGGTAGCAAAAGAGAATAAAACGAATAAGCTTTCAGACAGTTGAATGAGGCAATTGAAGTGTTTAGAAATGGAATTTTTAAAAAAGTCAACAAGCTTATTTGATTAGTTAATATAAATCTAAACTTAAACTTGAATCTGTAACATCGGAATTTTGGAACTTCAAGGAGTTTCCTTGATTTTTAATCTTAAGACTTAAACATCAGAGTAAAAATTGGAATTCTAATTGGGATTTAAAGGTTAAATGTAGGACAGTAGTTTCAAGGATGTTATGTGAGGACTCTTTAAGATTAAGTTTGCACCTTGAACCTGCATCCTAAGTCAACCATTAGACTTTTAGAACTAACAAATTAGCAGAATTAATGCGTAAATCTATAAAAGCTGTAATTTCAATAGAAATATCTCATAAATATTGAAGTTGCCTCAACATCGAATTTTTGAAGTTATTGCGAGTTCAACCAAGACCTTGGGTTTTCAACTTAATGTAATTGTCAGAATTTTTAAGATAAAAATTAGAATTTTAATTGGAACTGCAAGCAGATTTTAGGTTAGGCTAGGACATGAAGGAGTCAATATCTCGTATTAGGAATGCTAAGCAACTATTTGGATCATGGGATTAATGAAGATCTTAAAATTGAAAGTTTTACCTGTAAGTGTAAACCTCAATATAGGCCAGTTGCCTGGGATTAAAACAAAGTGGGATTTAGAAAATTTGAAATTCGAAACTTGAATGTCGGAATTTTTTGTATTTAGTAAGAATTGTATTAAGATTTTATTGTAATGACTTCAACTTCAGCTCGTGATTGTGATCTTAATGTAATTATATTGAGATCCTCAAATTATGAGTCAAGCTTAAAAGTAGTATATTGCTACAAGTGTTAATTCCGAGATTCGGTTCGGACCCTAAGTTTACAAATGATAAGATTTTGCACTGTCATATATTCGAGCCGCAGTTAAACTTAGGATCTTAGGTTAGAAAGAGGGTTTGCAAAATAATAAATGTGGGTTCTAGGACGAAAATTAACAGTTGAGATTCTGACAGAATTTTGTAGTTTGAAGTTGAAATCACAATCAGGATTTATTAAGGTTAGAACTTAAAATTTTACATTTAGACCTTGATTTCGACTCCTAAACCAACTGCTTGGATCTCGGGATTAGCTAGTTAAATGATTAAAAAATAATGTTAAATGTTTAACATTTGCTGGAAATCAGGATTAAAGATGAATTGAAAATTTTACTCTGTAAAAGTTTTAATATCTGCAGTTGCGCTTCTGTGATTAATTGTTTCTAATTATTATCCTTTTATGTTTTTATATACTTAATTATTAAAAGAAAAAATATTAGCCTCCTTTATGTTGTTAAAATACTTTGGTATTTATCTATTTGAACCCAAATGTTTAATCGCACAACTACGATTTTAACACAGGATCTTGCTCTTTAATCCTAAATATTTTTAAATGAAAATTGCAAAATTCTAAAAGGTAAGCAGTTGAAATTTCAATCAGGATCTCATCCGGATTAAATGTAGTATAGTATCTGACATTAAAGGTTGGAGACCTAAATTTTACCTCGATATTTTTGTTTGGAATTCAAATCGATCTAGTGGGATCTCGAGACTATCCAGTTAGAATATATGTGGAACATCGAGGCTAAAAATGAATTCAAAAGTTGAGTTGTAAACATTTCAAGATTAACAGTTGAGATTCTGTGTTTAATTGTAGAAAATTATTTATCGTTAATTTATTTATTTCAACCCCAATGTTTAATCGCAGAACAATGATTTTAACGCAAAATGTTGGTCTTTAATTCTAAAGATTTTTAAATGTAACTTTGAAGTTAGAAGTTACAATCCCAATCAAGATCTCCAGGTTAAATGTAGAATACTATCTGCAAATATTATTCTGAGATTAGAGGTTGAAATCCTAACTGATCTTGATTTGGATCCTAAGCTAACTGGCGGGATCTCGGGATTTTAATGTTAAATGTTATGCTCTGTTAAAAATCAATATTAAAATTGAATTCAAAAGTTGACTCTGTAAAGTTTCCAGGACTAATAGTTAAGATTCTGGGTTTAATCCTTTGAATTATGACCATTCCATGTTTTTACTTACTCAATTATTAGAAGAGAACACATTGGCTTCTTCTTGTTGTTAAGCTACTTATATATTTATTTATTTATTTGAAGCAAATGTTTACTCAGGAAACTATTATTTTAACACAGGATCTTGGTTTTTAATTCTTAAGATTTTAAAATGAAAATCTCAGAATTTTGAAGATAAAAGCTGACAAAATGACATCATTCAGAGAACAAAAAAGTTGAAGTGCAGAATACTAGCTGCAGATATTATTTTAGGGTTAAAGGTAAGCTTTACATCGAGATGTTGATTTGAATCCTAAGCTAACTGGTAGGATATCGGGAGTAATCATACAGAAGGGTAAAAGTGGATTTTAACATTAAATGTTAAGATTTGTTAAATTTAGAGGTTGATATCTAGATTGAGGTTAGAATGTTATCTACAAGTATTATTGTAAGATTTAAGGTTATAATCCTAAGCTTTACGGTGAGTTCTTGATTTGGAATTTTAATTAAATGGTCAGATATCGGAATTTACCAACCAGAACTGTAAAAAGGAATATTTTATTTGTTGATAATCAGGATTAAAAATGAATTCAAATGTTGAGACTCCGTAAAAGTTCCAAGATTATCAGACGAGATTCTGTGTGGAATCACGACTCTTCGGTGTTTTTACTTCTTTAACTATTAAAATAGGTTGCATTAACCTTCTTCATGTTTTTAATATACTACTATGTTTCATTATTTGAACCTGAACGCCTAATCACAGGGCTATGATTTTAACACAGGATCTTTATCTTTAATCCTAAAAATTTTTAAATGAAAATGGTACTTATCTAAAGCTGCTAGTTGAAATTTTAATCAAGATCTCCAGTTTAAATGTAGAATACTATCTGCAAATATTTTGAGATTACAGGCTGGAACCATAAGTTTTACATCAAGATCTTTATTTGGAATCCTAAGCTAATTGGTGGGATCTCGAGATTAACTAGTCAGAAGAATAAAAATGAAGATTTTAAGTTTAAATATAGAATTTTCTGAAAATTTGTCAAATTGTTCCAAGATTAACAGTTGAGTGTTTGGGTTTAACTGTTCGAAATTATGACTTCCATTTTGTACTTAATTGTAGAGAGAGAATGCATTCCCCTTGATGTTATGAAAATACTTCTATATTTCATTATTTGAACCTGAATGCTGAATCATATGACTATGATTTTAACACAGATCTTGATCTTCAATCGTAAAGATTTTTGAATGTCAATGGCAGAACGTAGAAGTTAGAAAGCGAAATCCCAATTAGGATCTTCAGATTCAATGTAGAATACAATCTGCAAATGTTATTCTGGGATTATTATAGTTTGGAACCCTAACTTAGCTAACTTTCATGCTGAAGATTTTAAAGTGAAAATGGGAAACTGTTGAAATTAAAAGTTGAAATCCCAACCAGGATCTTCAGTTTAAATGTTGAATATTATCCGCAAATTTTCTGAGATTGTCAAAGTTGGAACTAGAAATTTTACATCGAGATCTGTATTTTGAATCCTAAGCTAACTGGTGGGATCTCGGGCTTAACTAGTTAGAAGCGTAAAATTGAAAATTTTGTGATTAAATGTCAAAATTTTTCGCTTGTCAGAATTAGACATGAATTCAAAGGTTCAGTTTATAAAAGTATAAAAATTAACAGCAGAACAGATTAGCCATGCATATGTTGTTGGAATACTTCACTATTTATTTGTTTGAATCTGAATGTTTAATCGTAGAACAATGACTTTAACACAGGATCTTGGTTTTTAATCCTAGATTTTCAAATGTAGATGTCAGAATGTAGCAGTTAGATATTGAAATCTCACTCAGGATCTCCGATTAAATGTAGAATACAATCTGCAAATATTATTCTGAGATTGAACGGTAGCAAGTTTTACATCGAGATCTTGATTTGGAATCCTAAGCTAACTGGTGGGATCGCAGGATTAACCAGTTAGAAGAGTAAAATGAAGCTTTTAACGTTAAATATTAAGATTGGTGGAAAATCAAGATTAAAATTGAATTCAAAGGTTGTCTGTAAAGTTTTCAAGATTATCAGGTGAGATTCTGAGTTTAATTGTTTGGAATTATGACTCTTCCATGTGTGTACTTACTTAATTACTAAAAGAATTTATGTACATAAAGTACTTGATTTATTTATTGAAAGGCAAACGTTTAGTCACAGAATTATGATTTTGACCGAGAATTTGGTTTGTCTTCCTAAAGATCTTTAGATGTAAATGCCAGAATTTAGAAGTAGAAATTCCAATCAGGATCTTCAGGGGCAATGTAGAATACTATTTTATCTCGAGATCTTGATTTGGAATCTTAAGCTAACTGGTGGGATCGTAGGATTAACCAATTAGAAAAGTAAAATGAAGCTTTCAATGTTAAACATTAGGATTGCTTGAAAATCAAGATTAAAATTGACTGTAAAGGTTTCAAGATTCACAGTTGAGATTCTGAGTTTAATTGTTTGGAATTATGACTCTTCCTTGTGTTTACATACTTAATTACTAAAATAATTCATGTACTTAAAGTACTCGATTTATTTATTGAAATGCAAACATTTAGTCACAGAAATATGATTTTCACAGAGAATTTGGTCTGTAATCTTAAAGATCTTTAGATGTAAATGCCAGAATTTAGAAGTAGAAATTCCAATCAGGATCTTCAGGGGCAATGTAGAATACTATTTTATCTCGAGATCTTGATTTGGAATCTTAAGCTAACTGGTGGGATCGCAGGATTAACCAATTAGAAAAGTAAAATGAAGCTTTCAATGTTAAACATTAGGATTGGTTGAAAATCAAGATTAAAATTGACTGTAAAGGTTTCAAGATTCACAGTTGAGATTCTGAGTTTAATTGTTTGGAATTATGACTCTTCCTTGTGTTTACATACTTAATTACTAAAATAATTCATGTACTTAAAGTACTCGATTTATTTATTGAAAGGCAAACATTTAGTCACAAAAATATGATTTTCACAGAGAATTTGGTCTGTAATCTTAAAGATCTTTAGATGTAAATGCCAGAATATTATTCTAAGATTGTGAAAGGTTGAAACTCTTAAGTTTTATCTCGAGATCTTCATTTGAAATCCTAAGCCAGCTGGTGGGATTGCAGGATTAACCACTCGGAAGGGTAAAATGAAGATTTTAAAGTTAAATGTTAACATTTGTTGAATGACAGGATTATAAATATGTTCAAAAGTTGAGTTTGTAAAAATTTCAAAATTAACAGCGAAGATTATGTGTTGAATTGTTTGAAATTATAACTTGTCTACGATTTTACTTACTTTAATTACTGTGAGAGAACATTGGCCTTGTTCATGTTGTGGGAATACTTCAATATTTATTTATTTATTTGAACCTGTAGAACTATGATTTTAACACAGGATCTTGGATTTTTATCCTAAAGATTTTTAAACAGAAATGGGCAAAATGTAGAAGTTCGAAGTTAAGCTTCACGTCGAGATCTTGATTTGAAATCCTAAACCAACATGTAAAATTGAAGATTTTGAGGTTAACTTCTTAAGTTTGTCAAAAATCAAGTTAAAAATTTAATTCAAAAGTTGACTCTGTAAATGTTCGAATATTAACAGTTGCGATTCTGGGTTTAATTGCTTGGAATTATGAGTCGACCATTTTTATACCTACTTAATTATTAAAAGAGAATACATTAGCTTCTTCATGTTGATAAAATACTCGATTTATTTATTAAAATACGAATGTTTACTCACAGAACTATGATTTTAACACCACAGAATCTTGGTCTTTAATCCTAAAGATTTGTAAATGTAAATGACAGAATGTAGAAGTTAGAAGTTGAAATTCCAATCAGGATCTGCAGATTAAGTGTAGAGTATTATTCCAAGATTAAAGGTTGGAATCCTAAGCTTTGCGACGAGATCTTAATTTGGAATCCTAAGCTAGCTGGTGGGATCTTGGGATTAACCATTCAGAAGAGTAAAAGTGAAGATTTTAACGTTATATGTTAAGATTTGTTGAAAATAAAGAAAATTGAATTCAAAAGTTCAAAAATTATGTCGAAAGCTTGATTTGGAATCCTAAACTAACTAATGGGATTGCAGGATTAATCAGTTAAAAGCGTAAAATTGAAGATTTTCATGGTAATTATTTAGATTTGTCGAAAATCAGGATTAAAAATTAATCTAATGTTAACTCTGTAAAAGTCTTATGATTAACAGTTTGAATTTGTTTTAAATTATAGCTTTTGTATGTATTACTTGCTCCATTATTAAAAGAGAACGAATGAACCTCTCAATCTTCTTAGAATACTTAGATATTTACGTATTCGAACTCAGAATCAGAACTGTGATTTCAACACAGAATCCTAGTCTTTAATCCTGAAAGTTTTGAAGTTAAAAATTGAAATCCCAACCAGGATCTTCAGATTAGATGTAGAATAGTCAGTCTATCTGTAAATATTATTCTGAGATTTAGGTTAGAACCCAAAGTTTTATGCCGAGATTGTGTTTTAGAAATCTAACCTAACTAGTGGGATGTCGAAATTAACCAGTCGGAAGAAGAGTGAAAATTAATATTTTTAGGTAAAATCTTCCGATTTGTCGAAAACCAGGATTAAAATTGAATTCAAAGGTCAACTCTAAAACATACAAGATTAGCTGTTGAGAATCTGTGTTTAATAATTTTAAATTATGATCTTTGTAATATTTTTACTTACTTAAGTTTTCGAGATCTTGATTTAGAATCCTAAATTAACCAGTGGGATCTCGAGTTAAGGAGTCGAAAGTAAAATTGAAATTGTTTGTTAGCAACTGTAGGAAAACTGTGGAAAATCACGGTTGTGGAATAAAAAATCCCAAAATCACCAATTGCGATTCTGTTCTGCAATTGTCGAAACGGTGACTTTTTTATTGACCTTCACTAAGTAAAAGAGACCAAATTGGTCTTCTAATATTATCAAAATCAACAAAATCGTCTCATGGGGCACATAAAAAATTCCGTTATTTACTTGTTGAGTTCTTCTCTACAGAGAAATAGAAACATTGAATTAAAAAGCGGCGTAAAGAAAGTTATATATTAATGAAGCAGAAGATTCGACGAGGCGTTGTACATCTGCGACGATGAATCTCTTACCCTTACATGAAACACACATTCCAAAAGTAATCGAAAACGGTCCATTTTACAAATACAAATGTATTTCAAAGTACAGTATTGATTGTCGGTAGCCTATTGTCAGCCGGTGGGTCTGATCTATTCCACTATCGAATTAGATACTTTGCTTAACTAAGAACTAGTCACGATGAGAGCGGTACAAAGTTTACAGTACTGCTTGAAAGTTAAATTGTAACCTTGCTTAGAGATAGCAGATTATTCCACGTTCATTTTTTTAACAGACTCTTGTTCATGGCGTTAGCTAACATTGCATTTCGTCGAGCTATCATTTAAGTAGGTATGAAAGCGGGTGTAACTTGGAAATGATAGAGATGGATTAACTAAAGTTTTCATGCTACTCCCACCATTTCCAACATGCTGAGTTGAGCCCTGTAGGACAGCTAAGAATCGCAACAAACACTATGTTGCAGTTTGTTTGTATACTTTGTTGAGTTTGCATTTGTTTTCTCATGTAAAATATTAGCATCAATTTATTTATTTATAATTTAATTCGTATACTAAGTGTGAACTGTAATAATGAAGCCGCCGCGGCTGCATCCACACCCATCGACTTGCCCCGGCGCTGTATATACTCGAACCCATTCGTGCATTTGAGAAGTCAGCATTTACCAGCATAGACGCAACTCTCATTCTACCGAAAAAGTTAGTCCAGACACAAAACGATAATGTAGGTGCCTTCTATTGGGAACATGTGTGGTTGTTCCAACCGACGTCCTGGCATGTGGTTGTAACGACGACGGGACCCTCCGGTTTTTTTGAAGAATCGCCATCTCATTCCTCGATATCATCAGCATTTAACAGATCAAAGTAGCGATTAGTACACATTGGTGGTTATTTTTAAGCTTTTAATACCAAAGTTTATCCCTAGGTATTAATAGTAACCGAGGAACCTGTAGCTGCTGCATTTAGTCAATTATATTTCAGAATAATGCTGTAACTGAATCTCTGACGCGAGAGCTTGACTGTTAGAGATGCATTATTATGGCGTTATTAGTGATATAAAGTATAATAATTAGTCGTACCTTGTAATATAAAAGTTTATTTATGGCAACTGTTTACAAATATTAATATAAATATTGTTACATTCCTTATTGTGCATATATATTATATAAAAATAGAGCTTACATAGTATTTAAAAATTGCACTTTTTATTATTTTTTATGTATACTTCGTGAAATACATTATACCTAGTTCTACAATCGCAGTTTGCTTACGTAGTTATCCTTCGATTTAAAATAAACGTACCATAAAGCTTTGGAAATGTTAGTTTTTGTGTACTGTGCACGTAACATTTGCCTTTTCCACTTCTTTATATGGCAACAGTCATTTATGGTACATTATAATAAATGAAACTACCCATGGCTCTTTCCATTATTAAACCTAAGCTTACCACCGTTGATTAATCCAGGATATATCTTGTTGTTTGGCCAACTGCTTTTTGGAAATTCCTGCTCCAAATTCTAATTTGTACTTTTCTTTTTGCTATTAGTCTGTGTTAATTTTTTTTCAATCCAAATGAATTGTAACAGTAAACATTGAACACGCAAATATCTTGGACAAGACCCCAACTAAGAAATTGTTTAATTATATATATTGGTTATAATTGGCTTTAAAGACATTTTAACGTCTAAAATTGCTAGAGGTTTTAAATATTAAAAGAGATATAAAATCGCCATAGTTGGCAGCAAATTTACAGAAACTTCACAATGTTTCAATTTTTGACACATTGGTAGTACTTTGTCAAGAAGTTTTCAGAAATGTATTGCATAATTCCTGTAATTTTTCAGAAAACCTGCAGTAAATTCTTGGGAAAGTTACATTAAATCCAGCAAGTTGGCAATAATATTCTAGACATTTCTGACAAATTTTAAGTTTCCAGTTAATTTGAAATTTTTATAAACATTTACAGAGAAGTTTAAAGCAAGTTTTGAAATTGTATGTTTGGAGTAAATTTCCAATAAGTTTACAGAGAATTCTTCGTAGGTTTGTAGCAAGTTGAAATTGTTGTAAGTTTGTAGTAACTTCATAACGAAATTTTAAAATTGTCAGTATATTTACTATATAACGTTTACAGAGAATTCTCAGTAAGTATGAAGCAAGTATCAATTTTCAACAAAATTTTGAAGTTTCTCACAGAGATTCATAGAAAATTATATGTAAATTTCCAGTAAGTTTACAAGGAATTCCCCCTAAGTTTGTAGCAAGTTAAAATTGTTGTAAGTTTGTAGTAAATTTTCAACAATTTTAAATGTTCAGTGAATTTACAGAAACTCTTACACCCGTATTCATAGTCGTTCGCCAGCGGATCGCCGGCGACTCGCCAGAGATTCGATGAAATAGTAGGTTGGCGGCACTGTACGTCTATGTTAAATTCGAGGTTAGCAGGTTAGGTTTTGTGTCAGTTTCTGTCAAAACTGACTGAAAACCTAACCTGATCACCTCGAATTTGACATAGACGTACAGTGCCGCCAACATACTATTTCATCGAATCTCTGGCGAGTCGCCGGCGATCCGCTGGCGAACGACTATGAATACGGGTGTTAGTAAGTTTGCAGCAAGTTAAAGTTGTAAGTTTGTAGTAAATTCATAACAAAATTTTAAAATTTCCTGTATATTTACAGAGAATTCTATAAAAAGTTTACAGATAATTCTCCGTAAGTTTGTAAGAATTTAAAATGGTTGTAAGTTTGTAGTAAATTTTCAACAATATTTTAAAATTTTCTGTGTAATTACAGAAAATTCTATAATTCCAATAAGTTTACAGAGAATTCTTCGTAGGTTTGTAGCAAGTTAAAGTTGTAAGTAAATTCATAACCAAATTTTAAAATTTCCTGTATATTTACAGAGAATTCTATAAAACGTTTACAGAGAATTCTCAGTAAGTTTAAGGCAAGTTAAAGTCTGCAATGAATTTTCAACAAAACTTTGAAGTTTCTCAAAGATATTTATGGAAAATTATATGTAAATTTCCAGTAGGTTTACAGGGAATTCTCCGTAAGTTTGTAGCAAGTTAAAATCGTTTTAAGTTTGTAGTAACTTTTCAACAAAATTTTTAAATTTTCTGTGTAATTACAGAGAATTCTATAAAAAGTTTACAGATAATTCTCCGTAAGTTTGTAACAATTTAAAATTGTTGTAAGTTTGTAGTAAATTTTCTGTGTAATTACAGAAAATTCTATAATTCCAATAAGTTTACAGAGAATTCTTCGTAGTTTTGTAGCAAGTTAAAATTGTTGTAAGTTTGTAGTAACTTTTCAACAAAATTTAAATGTTCAGTGAATTTACAGAGAACTCTTAGTAAGTTTCCAGCAAGTTAAAGTTGTTGTAAGTTTGTAGTAAATGCATAACAACATTTTAAAATTGTCAGTATATTTACTATATAACTTTTACAGTAAGTATAAAGCAAGTTAAAGCCTGCAATGAATTTTCAACAAAACTGAAGTTTCTCACATAGATTCATGGAAAATTATATGTAAATTTCCAGTACGTTTACAGGGAATTCTCCTTAAGTTTGTAGCAAGTTAAAATCGTTGTAAGTTTGTAGTAACTTTTCAAATGTAATACCACAAAAGGTAAAAATTTTTTGAGGATTTTTTTCATTCACATGCATCTTATTGCGTTTAAATTTCTTGAAACCAAAACTGCGTTAAAAATTCCGGGAGACCGCAGGTCGAGTAGAATTTGAGCAGTTTTTGTTGAGAGAAATTTGCAATAATTAGCATGTTGACGAAAAAAATTTTTGAAACTTGTAGTAAATTTTCACATATAATCTCATAAGAGCATTAATTCTTTCCGGAATTTTTTTTGAGTGCGTTCCAACAACGTCGTATTAATTTGCCCGAGCGGGACGCGAGGGCAAATTGGACGTTGTTGAATGCACGAAAAATAATTTCCGGTTATGAATTAATGCTCGAATGCAGATTTGGTAAGAAAATCGTAACGACACAAACCCTAAAAAGAAGTAATGTCTACCTACAAAAAATTTCCAAGAAATTTTTTTGTTGTCTTGGATACGGCTCGTGAACTAATTTTGGTCATTAATGAGTGTCGTACGATTTTCAACAAAATCTTAAAATGTGCAATGAATTTACAGAGAATTCTTGGTAAGATTGCAATAAATTTCCAACAACATTTTGAAAATTTTAAGTAAATTTATAGAGAATTCTATAAAAAAGTTTACAGAGAATTCTCAGTAAGTTTAAAGCAAGTTAAAGTTGTAAGTCTCCAGTAAATTTTCAAAAAAAAATTGAAATTTCTCAAAGATATTCCATAGAAAATTATATTTAAATTTCCAGTAAGTTTACAGTTTACTTCTCTGGAAGTTTGTAGCAAGTTAAAATTGTTGTTTGTAGTAACTTTCAACAACATTTTAAAGTTTTCAGTGGATTTACAGAGAATTCTATAAAAATTCATGGTAAATTTTGGTAAATTTACAGAGAATTCTCAATAAGGTTGCAATAAATTACAAACAAAATTTTTATTAAATTTACAGAAGAATATTTAGTAAGTTTGCCTCAAGTTAAAAGTTGTAAGTTAGTAGATAGTAAATTTTCATAAAATTTTAAAATTTTCAGAATATTTATAGAGAATTCTATAAAAATTTTCAATAAATTTGGGTAAATTTACGGAGAATTTTCAATAAGTTTGTAGTAAATTTCCAACAAAATTTTGAAATTTTTTAGTAAATTTACAGACGTCTTAGTAAGTTAACAGCAAGTTAAAATTGTAACTTTGCAGTAAATTTTCAACACAATTTTTACATTTTCGGTGGATTTACGAAGAATGCTATAAAAATTTAAAGTAAATTTTAGTTAATTTACAGAGAATTCTCGGTAAATTTGAAGTAAATCTCGAAGAGAATTCTTCGTAAGTTTGTAGAAAATGTTCAACAAAATTTTAGAATGTTTTTAGTTACTTTACGAAGAATTCTCAGTAAGATTGCAGTAGAATTCCAACAAAAATTTTAAAAATTTAAGTAAAATTTACAGAGAATTCTGTTTGCAAAATTTTCAACAATATTTTCAGGGAATTAATAGAGAATTCTTAGTACGTTTGCAGCAAGTTAGAGTAAGTTTGTAGTAAATTTTTCAAGAAAATTTTAAAATTTTCAGTGAATTTACAGGAAATTTCTCAGTGTTATACATTTGCAATAAAATATTGAAAGTTTTTAGTTAGTTTACAGAGAATTCTCAGCAAGTTTGCAGTAAATCCCAAACAAAATTTTGAAAAATTTACTAAATTTACAGACAATTCTTAGTAAGTTTGCAGCTAGTTAAAGTTGTAAGTTTGCAGCAAGTTAAAGTTTTTAAAAGTTTGCAGTAAATTTCAAACATTTTGAATATTTAGAATAAATAAAAAAAATTCAAAGAATTTCACATAAATTTACAGATAATTCTTTATAGGTTAAAGTTGTTATAAGTTTCCACTAAATTTTCAACAAGACTAGAGTATTTTTAGTAAATTTACAGTGAATTTAAAAAGTATTCTCAGTTTGCAACAAGTTCAAGTTATAAGTTTTCCGGAAATTTTCAACAGTAATTACGTAAGTGGTGATAATTTTTTGATAATTTTAACTAGATTCACGAATCTTTGTTGCTATTAAGAAATCTCACGAGTGGATGAAGCAACTGAGTATTAATCTAGTTTAAAATTATTAAAAAAATTACCACGAATGTAATTCGGCATGATTATTTTTTAAACAGTTGTAGATTGAGTTTGATGGAGCTTCCAGATGAGTGTCCTGTTATTTTTAACAACTGGTGCTCACCTACTCCACTTTTAGCTAGTTGTGTTACAGGAGAAGAACGATTTGAATGGTTTGTGAAAAAATAGTCGCTCTAATCAGCTATTAGCAAATAGTCAGTGTAATTTTGATGATATTAGTCGGTTTGACATTTTTTTTTCATTACAATTGGCTGATAGGACTGTTTAAAAAAATAATCAACAAAATTTTGATATTTTTTCAGTGAAATTCACAGAGAATCATATGTAAATTTTCAGTAAACTTCCAACAATATTTTAAAATGGAATTCTCAGTAAGTTTGCTGCAAGTTAAAGTTGTGCACCCTTTGCGGATGATATTCAATTAATCTTTCGCAAATTTTCAGCACAAGTTCTGGTAAGTTAGCATCAAACTGTACCAATTTTGCAGCACAGTTTCAGTATGTTAAACTCTTTTCATTTTCAACAAATTATTGTGAACTTTTAGCATAATCATAACAAATTTCCAGCTAATTTACATCAACTTACCAGAATAATTACAGGATATTTGTAGGAAATTATTAGTAAACTTGCAGCCCATTTTCGCACAGCTTGTAAAAATTTTTTAAAAAGTTTCCAGCGAATTTTCAGGTAATTTACAGCAGGTTTTTAACAAGTTTATAGCTCATTTCATGAAAATTGCTGTGGTACTTTAGGCTAAATTATAGTAATTCCTTACAAATTTGTTTTGCAACAAATATAAGCAAACGACAACAATTTAGCAAATTTGTAGTAAATTTCCAATAACATTTTGAATATTTATGTAAAGGTACAGAAAATTCTAAGTAAATTTGTAGAAAGTTAATAGTTTCGGTAGTCTGTAGCACAGCTCTGGCAAGCTAACAGCAAATTTCCAGTAATTTTTTTTAACAAATTAGTGATGTTTTATAAATTTCTTGCAAATTCTCATGTAATTTGCAGCAAATTTGTAGCAGCTTTGCAGCACAATTTTAGTAAATTTACAACGCATTAAATTTATAATAAATAGTTGGTGAACTTCCAAAAAATTCAATAGTTTGCAGTCAATTTTAAGCAAGAATGCCTCGAAATCTTCGGCAGGTCGGCCACAAAATTTTAGTTAATTTTCAGGAGCTTTCCAGAAAGTTTGCAGTAAATGTTTACCAAATTTTCAGTAAATTTCAATTAGATTTGTAGCAATTGTTTTAGCACTTTCCAACAAGTAGATATTAGGTAAGCCCAGCAGCAGTCAAATAGAAAAATTGTTTCTCAAACCTAGATTTAACAACAGAGAGAGCTGTGAATTCTTAAGATTCTAATGTTCGATTCTTAGTAACGGGGAGATCATTTAGAATTATCATATTGTTTTAAAAACTACATAACCACCTGCACAGTCTGTCCCACAAAAAGGACCTAAAACCTTTGTATTGCCTACAAGTTATGTTACTCAACAAGACATGGGTCAATTTACAATGTTACAACTCGTGCTACGGTACTGTGTGTAAGAGTGTGGTTTATTTCGACACACACCAACTTCCATACTCTATAGTTTTATAATGACGGCAGTATTGGCGATATTGGCCATAGCAAGACATGAGTAGTGCAGTATTCTATTGTTTGCATAACACTAGGACAGCTTAGTGTTGCCATAGCACTCGACGTAAATGTATTCATCGTCACTACTTTAGTAAATGAACGACTTAAATGGAATTTGAAAATGGCATAAAAATTAAAGTCCTGTAGCTTTTATACTAACAATTTAATCATATACTAATATAAAATAAGCACCGAGAATAGTAGTCGAGTTTTAAAAACCTATAAATCTATAAATGTACAATTAAAATTGTATAAAGGACACTGGGGATGATAAACCAGTCAAGGTTATAATTTATTTATTCCTATCCGCCTGTTAGCTTTCTTGTGATCAATACAGGCCAATTATTTATTAAAATGACTCACAAATTTGTAATGAGATTGCTGACGTACAACAGCACTATGAATAAGATTTGTCGGATCCTTTTTGTGGAAAAACCTGCACGCAAAATATCAGCAAACAATTTCTAATTAATCGGCTTGTATAAATACTTCTAAGGCTACTATTAAAATTTGTACCATTTCTCCCAAATTGTACTGTTAGCGTTTAGTCATGATTGCGATACAAAGTTGAATGTATGAAACAGAAGAAATAGAAACCGAAATAAGTCGTACTTACAGTGTCAAAACACCAACTTAAGTGCTAAACTAGAACTCATTGTGATGTCCATAAATTGCGATGAAGGCACTTTATCACCTCCGAAGTAATGGCAGTGATTGCACATCGTTGATTTCGAACGTCCATCCCCTTACAGTTTTGTCCGTGCAGATTTAACGTTCAGAAACGTTGCGAATAGGAACAGAAGCCAGCTGAAGAACGAGGCCGCGATGCCTATCGTCAGGTCGATTCCAGTATTGATGAAGCCCTCACGGTAGGCGTTGCCTGTGTCGGGCTGAATGTAGTCCATGAAGTCGAAGATGGCATTGCAGGACAGCCGTGAGTGGATGACGGGTTTGATAATGCCGTTCGCCCCCAGCAGCTGCTCCAAAGTGATGCGGTACTGTTTGCATGTTTTCAAGTACCCATCGATGTAGATGGAGAAGTGTACGATGGTGTAAATTGTGAAAAACGCCGTTGAAACGGACATGATGATCCAGTAGATGTGGGGGAGGGGGTTTGTGCTTTCCCCTTGGACCGCATGGAGCTCAATTCTCTCCCCTGCCCTGGAATAAAGAACTTGAAATAATGGCAAAATCATGTGAAAAGGTGACTAAATTTTGTTTTATTCAGAACAGAATATTTTTACTCGATAAAAAGGCATTATGAAGCATTTAACAGTAATTTTTACAAGAGAAGAAGCTTTTGTAATGAGATTTAACGTACTAACTGCAGGTTAAGTAACATGTTAAACTACATGTAACTTATTAAACGAGATGACAAACGATTTTAACAAGATTAGCGAGATTTACAGTTCATTAAACAACATTTGCATCCGTGTAAACCAAATTAAAAATTATTTTAGCGATAAAGGTCACATGCATAGAATTTAATTGGTTAAATAAACAATCAAAAACCGTTTTAAGAGATTTAGGGCAATCTAATGTAATTAAAAGTAAATTGAACGCTATTAAAAGTTACTTCACATATGTCAAGTCAAAAAACACTTAAAGTCTTATAAACGTGTTCACAGTCGAGTTGATAAGATTAAAAGTAATTTTAACGAGAGTAAAAACCATTTTAATGTAATTAAAATTCACATTTCAAGTCGTACCATAAAATTACAATAAGAATAATTTAACATTAAAACACGAGTAACTTTAACGAGATAATGGTCGTTTCATCAGGATTTTGACTAGATAAAAACTGTTTGAGATTATTAAATTAATGACATTAAAAGTCATTTAATGAAATTAATAGTCTCAAACCAAAATTAAAGTCGTCAAAAATTAAATTTAAATCATTTAAATGAGCTTAAGCACTAGTTAACAAGATTAAAAGTTCTTTTAGAAATAGCAACGCTGATATGAACGAGATTTTAAGTCCTTGAAATGAAATAAAAGTAGTTTTACCGAGAATAAAGTAATTTAAATAAGTTTTGTCACATCGGGACAATACCTGTTTAAACGAGATTCCTACTTACCAAATTAGTTTGGCTAGGATTTTAATCCCTACAAACAGGGTTAAAAGCAATTTCAACAGTCATTTAAAGATAGTAAAAGTCATGTCAATTTAGAATTTACGCCCTTTAAACACAATTTCCCCGACACTGTAACGGTATAAGGGGTTACAGATTATGTATGTATGTATGTTTAAATGAGATTAAAGGTCTATTTAAAATGATTAACAGTAACTTTAAAGAGATTAAACGGCATTTAACGATATTAAAAGTAGCTGCTTAAAGAGGTTTCGCCACATTAAAAATCGTTTAAATGAGATCTAACTGTATTGAAATCGTTCCAACAACGTTTAACATCGTCCAAACGATATTAAAAGTAATTACAACAATCTTAGCACTCATTCTAGGTAGGGTGAAAGTCATATAAATAAGATTTAACGTAATTTAAAGACCTAAATAGATTACATTAAATTAAGGCTTAATTTTCAAGAATAAATTGAATTTAACGTCACATTAAGGAGATAATAGTAATTTAAATGAGATTTAATCCTGTAAAAATCGTATTGATGAGGATTAAAGTCGTCCAAACGAAATTGAAAGTAGTGTCAAGAAGATCAATAGTCATTTTCACCAGAGTAAAAGAATTGTAAACATGATTTAATGGGGTTAAACAAGATCAACAGTCATTTTAGGTAGAGTAAGTCATATCAATTAGAAATAACCTTGTTTAAGGGTCTATTCACAAGATCAACAGTCATTTTAGCAAGAGTAACAGTCATCTAATGGCATTTGAAGTCGCTTAAATAAGATTAAGGATGGTTTTAATGAGAATTAAAGGTAGTTTAAACAAGCTTCCATCACATTAACCAGATATAGGTGCTTTACACGAAATTGCACTTTATAAAAATTGTTTTGACAAGATTAAAAGTCATCCAAACGAGATTAAAAGTAATATTAACAAGGTAGCAGTTATTTGCCCGACGGTAAAAGTCATATAAATATGATTTAATTAATTTAAATGAGCTTTCACATTATTTAAATGACATTTAACGTCGCTTGAATGAGGTTTAACTTCGTTTAAATGAGATTTAAATCGTTTAAATGGCGTTAAAAGTATATTTAATATAATTCACAGCTATGATCAAGTCGTTTTAATGAATCTATTTAATGAGAATAAAATGCTTTTAAAGAGATTAAAAGTAGTTTAAATAAGCATTGGTCGTGTTATTACCACATAATAAGTCGATTATAGGAGATTTAATTCTATAAAAACGTTTTCACAAGACTGAAAGTGTCCAGACGTGATTAAAAGTAATTTCAACAAAATTAACAGTCACCTTAGCGAGAGTAAATGTCACAGAAATAGGATTTAACGTCGTTTAAGAGGTCTAAATAGTTTAAATGAAATTAAAGGTCTACTTTACAAAATTAAATCATTTTAGCAAGAGTAAAGGTCATATAAATGCTATTTAGTCATTTATATGAAATTAAAAGTAGTGTAAGTAAGATTAAAAGTCGTTTTAAAGAGAATGACAGTTTTTTAATGAGATTATAAGTAGTTTAAAAAGGTTTTTGTCACACAACGAGATAAAAGTCGTTTAAAAGAGATTGAACCTTAGAAAATTAAAAGTACTTTAGACAAGATTTAACAGTCATTTTAAAAAGAGTAAAGTCATAAATAGTATTTAACATCGTTTATACGATATTTAAGTTATTTAAATGAGATTAAAGGTGTATTTAACAAAATTAGCGGCCATTTTAGGAAGAGTAAGCTATAAATGATATTTTATAGCAGTTTAAATTTGATCAAAGGCCGTAAGCTACATAAATAACATACAACGTCGTTTTTAAACGACATTAAACCAACTACATAAGATTAAAAGTCTATTTAACAAGATTAACAGCCACTTTAGCTAGAGTAAAGATAATATAAATGAGAAGAATAGTTTAAATGGGATTAAAAGTCACTTTAACGAGATTAAAAAAAGTTTAAACAAGATTTTGTGTCACTAACAAACTAAAAGTGGTTTACATGAAATTTAACGTCAGCCAAACAAGATATAATGAGCGTAAGTCATGGAAATAGGATTTAACGAGATTAGCAATAATACAGGTTATATAAATAAGATTTGGAGTGATTTAAATGAGATTAAAAATAGTTTTAACGAGAAAAAAAGGCTTTTAATGAGATAAAAACTGGTTTAAACAGGCTTTACAGTTGTTTATATGAGATTGAAAGTAATTTCAATAAAATTAACAATCAATTTAACGAGATGAAAAGTAATATAAATAAGTTTTAACAGCGTTATACGTGATTTAACTCATTTAAATGAGATTAAAGGTTATCTAACGAGATTAACAGCCATTTTTATCAAGAACACAGGTTGTTTAAATGAAATAAAAGCCGTTTTAATGGGAACAAAACTTTTGACGAAATTCAAAGTATTTCTTAAACAAGCCCTCTTCATATTAACACAAAAGTCTTTTGATCCTACAAAATTCGTTTCGAGAGGATTTTAACAAGATGAAGTTATATAAATAACACTTCACGGTGTTTAACCGAGATTATATCGTATAAATAAGAACGTGAGTTACAGTCATTTTAAGATTATAGGTCATATAAAATAGATTTCAAGTCGTTTAAATCATTTTCACAAGATTTAAATTCAAGATTAAAAATAATTTTAACAAGATTAACAGCCATTTCAACAAACGTAAAAGTCATTTAACATAGTTTCAATAATATTAAAGATCAATTCAACACTATAGCAGTCATTTTAGTAAGAGTAAAGGTTTTATAAATAAGATTTAAAGTTGTGTAAACGAGGTTAAAAGTGATATGATATGATACAATCGTAACAAAAATAAGATGTATTTAAGAAAATTAAAATTTGTTTTAACGAGATTTAGTCATGTCAATGAGATTAAAAATCCTGATAGTTTCTAACATTTAAATAAGGTTTTACTATGCCGCCTTTGAATGCAAATGAAAGAAAGCTGCAATTAATATTTAAATAAATGAAGCTATATGGATGTGTAATATTGAAAGTCATAATTATGTCAAAGTTCGTAAAGGACTAAACATAAATTTTATTGAAAAAAAACTAGCTTTGGACACACAGCAAAAATGAGAATTTTCTCATTAACTGTAACAAGTGTGACAGAAACACCATTCTGATTTCACGTAAAATACCTTAGAGTGACTTATTTACAAAAGTAAGTATAAATGTTGAAGCTTTTACTCTATAGAACAAATTATTTGCTCGTTTATGGAAAATATGGGAAAAAACTTGAAACTTTCAGAGGCTGTTGCTGTTTCAGGGTGTATTTTAGTTAAATTAAGTTAATTCGACACCATTTGACACTCACTTCAAATATGCCTAGACACTAATTTTACCCTTTGGGGGCGTGTCCTTGACACCACAATTTCATAACAGTGCACTTACTCATTCCTAGCTGTAACCGTTCGCGTCACAGTCTTTTTCGAAGCAAACAGCACTCGGAACCCATGAAAGCATGCCATGGAGATGCTAAAGAGCACAACAATCAATGGCCCGTACGTAACCCAAATGCAAGAGGATGCGTCACCACCTGTAATCAGTTCGCATTTAAATTTAAAGCTTCCAAAGGGTGAGGCATTTAAACAGCTCACCTAAGAAAATCGTAGGGGTGTGGACACCGTACAGAATGCAGCTGCAGTTGCGGCCGACGCACTGGTCTAACGTCTGCTTCCAGTGGCCCCAGGCGATGCCACAGGTTATGCTGCCGATGGCCCCAGAGCTGTCACCACGGAGTAGGCGATGGTCAGCCCCTTTTCTATCCCTTTTTGTTCCATAGCACTTTGTTGTTCACTGGAAATAGAAAGGTTTGTCACTCGATGTTTATTTGTGCAAAGATAAGGTTGTAATCGCAGAGATAACAGGTGTGAGCTACTTACGTTGGGAAATATTGGAGGAAACAAGCGGTGGCTTCGAGGTTCATGCAGTTTTAATTGATAATGCCGAACCGAACTCGATTTTAGTCGATAAAATGCCTCCTCGGGTTTGTTTACATCCACCACGCCTTAATTATTAAAGGCCATCTACATCTACCTGTGGCAGGTGGTCAGGGGTGTCCATTACGCGGCGCACATGTGCAGTTTTCAAGGTCGATTGGTTTCAGGTGTTGCAATAAATGCATCTTTGATATAATACATGGTCAAACACAAATATTCTAGGCTGACTGACACTACGGCAGCGTTTAAGACTGTGACTCATCGCTCTGTGAGTAATCAAGTAGCAGACGTGGTGCTCCTGTTGAGATTGTAATGTTGTACAGCCCTAGACAGTGTTCATGCATAATTTAGTGCAGGGCCGGTACTAGCAGTATCAAAAATATTATAATATTGAAATTAATAGCCACTCGATTAAGTTTAGAAAATTATTTTATTAAATTAAATTAAAAGGCTTATTTTGATACGTAGTTCCAATAAAATGCGTTTTGCACTAAAAACCGCATAATCAATATTATCTTACGCGTTTTCTTCTAAAACTATTGGTTTACTAAACCAATTACCTATAGCCCTTCAGTATTAAATATGACAATAATTTTATAGATGAAATAATTAGTTCATCGGTGGAAGCAGCACTTTTGGTGAATTCAGAAATATACACAGCGGGCAAAAAAAGGAACAAAATTTAAATACTTGTATTTCCAATAATAATTAGTCAACTCAAATATTTCTTCGAAAAACCAAGTGCTTACACTTTGGAGATTGAAAAACATATCTTATTTGCAATAGCATAACGTTTCTACGTTTCAATTACATTTTTATTACACTTTAATAAAGGCCGTGCGAAACGGGAGTTTTTAATAGGGTGAAATTAAATCTGTGACAAAATTAGTAGCACTGAATGTTTCACTTGTTTGGTTGTTTGGCCAACTTCACTTTGCATCTGTCAATTTAGTTTTCGTTATGGATTAATCGAGGTCCCGAAGAAAATGGTAGGTATAATTTTAGTGTTGGATTTAAATATCTCAGAGGAAAATAGTTTCTGCGATTTGGCACTGGCGAAGACCATTGCAAATGATTGTTGATAAAAATGGTGGGTATATTGAAAGTTAGAAAATCTAGTCATGTCTTAAGTCTGTATGTGAATGTCAGATTGAATTTTGTTTATGAAAACATCTGTCACTGTGACAGGCAAAAGTTTACATTGGATTAAGTTTACTTGTATCAAACAAAAAGGAAAATAAGATGGCATTTACACAACAACGAGTGTATTATTAATAACAGTGAATAAAAAATGTTTTTATTAAGTGTTTTCTATATTTTTAGGTAGGTAGATAGTTCAAGATCAAGATGTAATTTGGTTCTGTCTGACTTATAGTAGTTCATTTGCTTCAATGGATATGTATCAAGTTATGGCAAATTTCAATTTGATCGTGACATGCTGCGAATGAGTTTTTTTTTAACACACGATAGTTCAAAATGATTTTTGAGGCTTTCACGGCCATTGTCATTAAGTAACAAACGACTTCCGGGATTGGACCGTGTCATGATTGAGATCGAAGAACTCAACGTTCCGCCCAGTTTCGTAAGGGGCTTCATCAGGAGGAAAAAAGCAAAAGAGCACGGTAACTCAACGTGTTAACCACCGTTACTTTCTATCTCCATGGTAAAGTTAATATCTGGATGTTGACTATTGAGTCAATATCCAGATATCCAGATATTAACTTTACCATGGAGATAGAAAGTAACGGTTCCCTTCCTTTCTTAGATGTACAGGTCTCTCGCCAACCCAGTGGCAAACTTGGTCATTCTGTATATCGCAAACCCACTCACACTGATCGCTATCTACATGCCGATTCCCACCATCATCCTACACAAAAACTTTCCGTTATCAATTCGCTTGTGTACCGGGCTGTTTCCATATCCCAACCCGATAATATTCACGCTGAATTAAATCACATTCGGAAAGCTCTTAGGAATAACGGTTACCGTGCTAGGGATATACAGTCTGCCATCAATCGCCATCTTCATCCACGGCCACCCAAACCTCCAAAACCCGATCCTCCTGCAACAATAGTCTTTCTTCCCTATATCCACCAAGTCACCGACTACTTACTTACTAGTTACTTAATGATAGTTCAAAATAGTGAATTTAATAATTATTTAAATAATTTTTGTATTTCCTCAAGCTCTAAATAATTTTTTACCAAAAACAGCATTTTTTACATGGTTTCATTTAACCATGCACAATTTTGAATATTTGATACTATCTATTTGGAGTAAAAGTGCTTGTTTAATCTTAAATTAAACAGATTTAAATTTCATTTCAAAATTTGAGAAATACAATCTAGCAGTGCAATACACTAGTTCATAAAAGTTCAATATGTTACTAATTCAAACTAGCAGTTCATGCATTAATTCATGAAATTTCAATGTGTCACAACTGCATGTTAGCAGAATGGCAAAAATTCACGCATGGCAACCTTGCTTAATACATGCGATAACGACCTAGTAATGCAAGTTTAATGTATCACAACTGCGTGTCTCGCGGAAGCGGCTTGGCTTAAACGCTGACTGTTTGTTATGACACATGATAGCGACCTAGTAAGACAAACATTGTTGTACTCGGAAATAATGCAATTTTTAGAAGAAAGCGATATGTAAATATGTATATATAGGCCGATATTTAATAATAAAAACAATCAGCATCGAGTGTTTGATTCATTAACATCGAGGTACTACCTTTCCAAGTCTAAAATTTGGAAGTGTGAAGCTGCACTTCGGGTAGTTACCAAATTATAACGTCCCTCTGAGTGGCATCACTACCCTTGCCTTAAAGTACGTATTACAGTGTCAACTAGGGGTGTTCGATATCACAAACGAATAACGAATAAAATTAAATATCGCATATTATTCGATATAATCGAATAACTAATTTATTGGAGTAATTATTTAATTGTTCGAAGTTATAAGCTATTGCTCTACACCCCATATTATTGAATTTTAGTTTTAGATAAATTATGAACATTCACAAACCTAATGAATAAAATGAACGAAAAAAAAAGCAAATCGTGATACTTAACAGTAAGACAATGTTAAAATAATAAAGGTCTACGGTATATTTGGATTTTTTGACGTAATTTTAATCATGATTTAAATCGCGTCAACCATGCAATATGTATCTCTAACAATAGCAGTACTTACATTTTCTGATTCTGAACACTGAATTCTAAATGTGAGTAGCTTTGAAGAACAACAAATGGTAACAGCACTAAACCGTATTTTTCTCCTTTGAGAAATTACAAATGCAGAAAATAATTTACTGTTCACCTTCCAAGACAAACGTAAACTGCGATTTTTGAAGAGAATTGGGCATTGATTTATTATAACGATATTTTAAATTATCACTAAAGGGGTATCCCCACTTTCCCACATCCCCGATTTACGATTCCGACCAATAGGCAATATGTAACATTACTAGAATAAGTTGTTAAAAATCAATTAACAATTTTCTAGAAAGAGTAATCTTCTGTTTAACTTATTCTATCTGATATCTGATACAAGTTTTCTGACTAATGATGATTAATGGCCATTTGTTAAATACAAATAGTAATCATTAGGCAGGCAGGTATTATTGTAAGGAAATTGAAAAGGACTAGCAATACTAATGATTAATGATAACCGATAAGATCATCTAAAGAACTTTTCAAGCAATGATAATAAACAAAATAAATAATCACGCACATCTAGAAACCTCACTTATATGTCATAGCCCGCTTGATAAAAAATGAAATTGCTCTGACCGTTTTAATTTTAAGTAATTAAAATGTTTACAGTTTGATATTTATAATGTGGCTTTGTATTCTAATAAGTTTTATTTGCATAAATAAGTATTTATTCCAATAATTCTTTATTCGATATTCGTATAAATTTATTAAAAATAAACTTTCGAATTATCCAATAAATAATTTTGGTATGAATTTATTCGAATAAAAATGTATTTTTTTAACCGGGATACATTTTTATTCGAATACATTTTTATCCGAATAATTATTTATTCTATAATTCCAATAAATTTATTCGATAACTCGAATAACTTGTATTTTAATATCGGTATTCGATATATCGAATTTTTCGATATATTATTCGAGTTATCGATACAAATGCACAGACCTAGTGTCAACCGTGTGCTCAGAATTAGACGAAGGGAACCAGCGCAAGTAACAAAAACCTGTTCAGCCTCCAGGCAATTCTGTTCAGTGCTTCATTTTCATCTATAAAGGTTGAGCTTTTCGATGGTAGAATAATCATATAAAAATATTGGTGACTTATGAATGTACTGGGCTATAAAATCTGTACTGTTTTATTTTGCCCACTGTGTAGAATATCAAATTCTAAGTATATTGGATCACATATAGGGGAGACCGGGGACACATTGGACAATTTTAGCACTGAGATTTATAGCGCCTCAATTTGGTTTAATACATTGTTAGTAGAAGCTGCGTGGCGCAGATGGGTAAGCGCCAGGCTTGCATTAAGCAAGTCCTCGGTTCGAATCCCGCTGGGGTCGGAATTTTTCCGTATCCGTGTCGATTAGAATCGGGCTCAGTGAGACCATTCACAGTTGGGAACCAAATTAACTGTGCTCTACTCAGAACTACAGACCTAAGAGATAGAGTAACAAGGTCAACACATCACCAAGACACACAACTCACACAATGGTTGCTGCGCAAGCACCAAAGGCGCGCTCCAACTCTGTATCCCGAATCCTGGGCAAGTTGAGCATTGTAATGCCAGATGCCAGCTCATAAAGCACCAGCCTCTACACCGCAAGGTAAATGAGTTTACAGATTATACATACATACATTGTTAGTTAAATAATGTTTAGAAATTAATCTAATGTACACTTCTGTGCAATAAAATTAAGCACACACGGCTTTGTTGTATTTATTAATAGCGTTATATTTTTGAAAGGTCTTAGTTTTGGTCTTTTAATAAAGATGTTATTTTCAAGTTATGGTGTTTTATCATTTATTGAAACTGCTGCTAGGCAATTAAAATAGACCAGAATTCTACAAACTTGTGCTTAATTTTATTGCACAGAAGTGTACCTTCTTCCTTCGTATTTACAGAAGCAGCTAATGTAAACTTGAGCAAAAAAAATAAATATGTGGAGACTTGTATCTTGTCAATTTCTTCTCCAAGCTAGCGAGTTAATGGACATGACTAGGGGAGACTAGGATGCATTGATGTTAATTAGACGTATTTGTTCTTTATCACGGTACGGGCAGGTCAGTGTTCGCTCCCACTCTAAAGCACAGGTCACGCGATCATTTTGTTGCATCAAATTTGTTTGTCAAAAATGTTCCGTGACGTCATAAAACAATGTTGGGATTACTCTATCAAACTGGGTGGTCACAACCTCAAATTTGCTGTATGCATCTGTTGGAATCAGCTGTTATTAGTGAGAATACGGTCTGCTTTTAAGGCACCAGTTATTCATTGTTAATGTGGATATTTGTTAAAAGATGGAAGAACAAATCATCGTCCATTAGTTCGTATAATAAAAAACAGCGAAAATCTAGTAAAGTATGGGACCGTAAGTGGTTACAATAGCGTGACCAAGAACAAGAGGTGTTATCAATGATACCTGCACTAAAATTTGAAATTTGAAGATAGTGGTAGCTTTAAAATTCTTTGAGGCCAGGTAAAAGAGTATTATACGTATACTATTTCAGGCTTTCGTGATTACTTGAATTATTCACATTCAGTGCGACTTTCGCTTTGATAATGCAAGCTGCAAGGTCGTGCAAAACGTTAGTCAATATGGGTGCACAAACAGCAACAAGGCAAAATATATCTAAGTATCCTCGCTCTCAAGGTACTAAAACAATACAAGCCACCAAAGAGTATGGCCATCGCGTGGATCCTTGCTCGAGTTCACAAGCTGCAAGGGCCATTAAGCCATAGAATCCTGCACAAAGACTACGTGGTTTTAGCCGAAATTCTATGTTAACAAGAACAAAAGAGTAGGTATTTATAAAACTTTTAAGTATAGTCACAAATACGATTTCAAAAACCGACATACTGCGCAGAATCGCGTCAAACAATTGCACGGAAATTAAAGCATGTCCTATTTTTAGAGATGTTTGATAATCACGATTGGTGACGTCACAAATACGTCACCATTGGTGTATGGCAAACCAATTTGATGTAACAAAATGATGGTGTGTGACCTGTGCTTTAAGTACTTTGGAATAAAACATATATTTTCCTATATCTACGTGTAAAGCTGTATTTTATTTATGAAAATATCCATGGTAAAGTAACATTTTAATGATGAGGATGGATAGGCTAAAGTGTTTCTTTATTCACTAGTGAATAAAATAGTCAATAATCTATAGCAACTAACAAAATACATACCTGCTACCGTGGGAACTAGCACACAACCAAGTAATATGATTACATATTTAAAATTATTTATTTAATTTTAAAACTTATTTCTACAGTGTGTCCACGGATTGTTCGGATAAGGTGTAAATGACAACAAATATTTTTGAGTTAGGTGTTAATATTCTAGGAGTCGCTCCTGATGGTTCTCAAACAAAATTAAGTAATATGCAGGGTGTTTTTAGAATCGATGTTTAAAAAAAAGTCAAGAGTAAACTATCTTTATTAGAAGAGATAACACAAAAGTATTAAGAAAAGTTGTTTAGAATGAAGAGTAATGGCAGACTCCCAATTTTCAAACAAAGCGGCCTACTTTGATTTTAATTTTTTTTTAAATTTCTTTTTATACCAACATACTTTTTGTATCGTGGCTGTAGGAGGCACTCCATTGTTTTTTTTAACATCTTAGTTCATGAACCAGTTAGAGTGCCTCATTCAGGGAAATTAGTTCACTCGGCGTTGTCTCGTGAGCTAAAGTTTTCCCCTTATGAATAAAATGCCTCTTTATTTACTTGTGCCATACATAACTATTTTCCTACACGCTAATAGAAAGTTGGCTTTAATGTAACACTTATAGGCTTAAAAAATGTTACATTTTATTTATGTAAAGATCGGTTCTATGGAAATGCTGTTGTAAACACTTTCAGCGCGTCGATTCGAATCGAGGCACAGAAAGTAAATTACTTTCTGTTCGTCCTTGAATGCTTTGTCAAACTGACAGTTAATAATTGTTGACAAAACAAGCTTATTCATAGTAACTAGATTTTGACTTATTTTTGAGGTACTAAATTATGTAATGTTCAACAGTCTCTAAAAGGAGGAAGATCCGTCATACTCATAGAAAAAATGAAGTGTATAATTCGATGCTTATTATCTTTGTTCAATTTTAAGTAACAATAACTACATACACTGCCTTTACAAATGATCGAACGTTTTTGAATGTTCATTATTTTGGCGCCATTTTTATGTCGGTGGCACTGTAAGCCTATGTGAAATTAGAGGTTAACAGGTTAGGTTTTGCGTCAGTCTGATGGAAAACCTAACCTGATAACATCCAATTTGACATAGACTTACAATGCCACCAACATAAATAAATCGCGCCAAAATAATGACCATTCAAAAACGTTCGATCATTTATGAGGGCACTGTACTTTACACTGCTAAATTATAGGTCACGCTTCATCGTAATACCCATACATAAGCCTAACATAGGTAATTTAACTTCCTCAAAAATTAAATAAAGAATTCCCCATAATTTATGTGTATTTAAATTCTAAAATATAGCACATAACACATAGTTTTCTTTAACATCAAACACCTAATATTTTTTTTCTGGAACGTTTATAGATATGTCAATTGAAAAGTAATGACAACGTGACAATAATTAATTTACTATGTGATAAAATAGGAAATTGATACTGTCCGTACCCTGATAAACGACAAATACATCAAACAAAGCAATATAAGAAACCCGCAATGGCGGCCATATTGTTTCACAAATGGAATCGTTAAACAGAATATGAAAATTCATTAGATACGAATTTTATGCAATTTTTTCCGTTATATTTAGAGAAACAACCAGAAATACTGCTGCGAACCATTCTTTTAGGTTGGACCTTAATAATTTAATAATAGAACTACAACTTCTAACAATGCAAATCACATACTAAACTTTTCAAAATCATAGAGGTATTTTCATATTTGATGGCGAAAATAAAACACTGTTGAATGTCACAAAACCAACTTTTCAGTTTCAACAAGTGTCAATTTTCTCATTTTGCAAGTGAGAATAATGATTGTAACATGTAACGTTTTTGGAAAAATTGACACTGACAAGTTGGTTTTCTGACATTCAACAGTGTTTTATTTTCGCCATCAAATATGAAAATGCTTCTATTACTTATATTTTGACAGAAATAATTCACTAAACGATGCCATTCAGAAATGGCTTCAGAAAACAATATGTCCGCCATTACGGCCAACGGTTTCTTCGACTACTTTGACGTCCAATTGACATTAAAGCACTTTAGGGGAGACTATGGACAACATATGGACGTCACATGTACAGTTGGCAACGTACGTTGTCTTGGTAACGCAAGGGTTTTTTTGACAATGTCAAAACAACAAATAAAGTTCTGGTTAATTTCAACATACATCTTTTGATGTTTCGTTTTAACCTAGTCGATATTACAGTTTTCTTGAATTTAACTAAAATAATAATATCCATTATTCTCAATAGAAATATGTTGATTTCACACAATATAATCTGTTTGAAACTACAGATTTAATATACTATAGAAACACAACAAGAAACATAACCTTACTTAGCTTTCAACGCCTCTTACTTAAAATTGTGAAAACAACATGCCTGTTTCGAGAGGTAAGTAGAATTTAAAACTTCTAAATTTTGCAATAAGGGCTTGGAAACAACTCAAATATATTCAGACATAAAAATAATGAGCTAATAAAGTCTTCCGAATTGCGTTTTTCATACACATTTATTTGTTTGGAAGTATTCCAGTACTACAAACCTTTTTTCTGACGTCACACTTTTTATGACAAGCTCGCAACAGTTCGCAATTAGCGATTCAAGTAATCCCAGCGGGGACGTGATCAAATCGTTGATACACGTAGGCGAAGGCAATTAAGTTCTGAATTAGCATGCAACGTATTCGAACTGGTAATAATTCACAACATACATTTCTTAATTAACATATGATGTTGTAATACAGCAATTTGACTGGTGACGTGATTATAAAATTCTAACAGTTATCACTTGTGGTTGATAGGAGGCTGTTCATAACCAGAACGCGAGCTTGAAGGATAGAAGTCGGGCCCAATGAACAGCGTCGTGTTAAGAGCTGACGAGAGGAGATGTTCGCATGAATTCGTGCACAATTTGTCAAATATCCGACCGAAGTCGATACGAGACCTTAAAACTCCAAACTAGTAGGTTATGCCTTTGGATATCTTGTCAAGTATTTTTTTAAACATGTGGCTTTTTAGTTTTTTTAAGTTTATCTACATTGAACGCAATAGGGAATTCCAACCGTAACTTAACATGAGCTTTGATGACTTATAAGTTATAACAGTTACATTTACTAGTTAATATCTGCACATTTCAAGAACATGAAAGGTGTCCAAGAAGAAACAGTTTATGAGGCAGGACTTTCAGTTTTAACTCAATATTTTCTTGGGGTTCAGCCCAGATGAGAATCCTCATTTAGTTTTACGAACATTATAGTCTTTCTATTTTGTATTCCGGGTTCCACAGGGATCCTAGCAAGGACCACTCTTTTTGTTGTTTATTATTAGGATATTTGTATCAGATCCAATGCAGTAATTACGATTAAAATTAATCTACACTTTTGTTGTAGGACCAAATAGTACTTAAAACACAAAACCGTCCCACTTGTTAACGTTAGGTAATTACCTGACTATACTTGAATAATAAGCCCTCCAAATGGGTGTCAAATTCGATGTACGATTACCTTGAATAGTTACATTGCTCCAACCCGTTGATGTTTAGTCCTGCGGCATGTGTTGCCCCGGATAGCGGATCAGTTGAGACATGGGATCGTGGTTATTTACCGAGAAGTTGGAACTAGATGAAAGCTTGGATGGTTGTCTTGGGGTCACGAATTCTCTACTTGAATTCACGTTTGCTGCCATCGAATCTGAGATAGGAAACAAGCAATGCTTTTGGCCAATGTATGCGGCAGCGCTCACCACTAGAACTTATCTTTGATGATATTGGTAATCTGTCGTTAACTGCTATACAATTCTTAACAGGACATGGGTAAAGTACAGTAAAATAAACGCGAAAGATGAACAAAGCATCTATTGAATATTTCAGCAAGTACCCGAAGGGCCAATAATTTAATAAACAGTTGTCTCAAAGGGGCCAACGTTTCTTTATAGCTAAGCGTGGAACACACAAGTTGAACAATCTAACAGTTAAAAACGCAACGCTAATAGTTCTTGCTTGAATAAACCCGAATTACTTACGTAATGCACTTTTATCAAACGCACAATATACATTCAACAAACAATCCGTTTACCTTAGCAGTTGACAGAGCGGGATGGGATGTTGACAATATGTGTCCTAGAGAGAGAGTCGTTTCAAGACCCGGTCGGTAAAGTTGGTAATGCTTTTCAGGGTTGGCGGTTGCAGACGGAAATATGGTAGTTGTGAAATGCACTTTAATGTGAACCGGAGATAGCAATGGCAGGTGATTCTGTCACGGGACAACCACTCCGCAACTGGCAATATTATCGTAGGAACCTTGTATATATCGGGCTTTGTCGTAATTAAAGACGATCAACGATATTCGTTTCCCTACATAACGTGATTAACAATCTCCAATCCCATACACTACGACTCACTCAAGCAAGTACCCCGAGCTGAATTCTGAATGGCTGAGCTTATATCTCTGTTTAGGGGCGAAGAGAAACAACAGATCTTGTAAACTCTAACCAATAACCCTCTTGTATTAATCATTTTAGTTTACATCACGTACTGTTTACAACTAAAGCTAGAAAGACCATGGAACCTATTACAAATATATAACAATTGAGATGGTGAAACAAGTATCTAACCAGCAGCACTAGTCTCCGCCGTTATCGTTTCATTTATAAAACCTAAAAAGAGATCAACTCGTGTATACAGGCCAGGGTAGCCTTCGAAGGCGCAGCCAAAACCAGAACTAACCACGCCATAGAGAAAATCATTATCACACACCAATGGACCACCAGAATCTCCCTAGGAAGCTTCAGATGTAACGAACATTTTTTCAGGTTTTCGGTTTACCTGACACGCATCTTTTCCTAGCGTAAATGCACATAAAACAGAGTTTGGAACTACCTGCTGATACCTTCCTTCACATTCTTCTCTGCTGATAATTGGCAGATAGAGGCATTGCAGTTTATTATCTACCCGGGGAATCGGTGTAGAAAGAGGCTGGCCATCAGGACTTTTTGAATATTGGTCACCCTATCCCATCACTATGGTTATTGAGCATATGTGTTGTAGTTGCTCGTAGGAATGATTTGCTTTGGGTGGAGTTTGGCATAGCCCACGGTTGGGCTCTCTTTGATAGGAGATTCGAGCTGAAAGAAAACACTGCGTTGAGAGCAAACACCTTGTGTAAAACTTACTTGCAAAAGTGCTACGTCATTGTACAAATAAAGGTCCTCATAATGTTTGTAGATTTTACATGTAGAAGCCAGCGATGATTGCCTGATCTCGCCTGAGTCGTCGCACTTCAATAAGCTAGGCTGAAATATTCTGTAACAGCAATGGGCTTAGGAGCGAAGAGAAACAACATCTATATATATAAAAATAAATCCCTATTTCCCTTGGTCACGCCATAACTTGAGAACGACTTTACCGATTTTATTCATTTTTTTAAAAGTTTTCTTATACTGTGTAGAAGGTTCTTACGGAAAGAAAAATTAAGAAAATCCAAAGGGAAATCCGAAAAATTGGAAAATATCGAAAGTGTGTTGTTTCTGTTTGCAGTCATACCTGTGCTTAATGGTTTGAAGGGTTACCCCACAATGTCATAATCCGCATCAGGTAACCGAAGGCGGAAGAGATAAGACACTAATAGCAATTTATGTAATTCCAAATGCTTTACATAAGTCGTCGCAGTCAGTCAGTCAGACATTCAAATTTGGTTTGTGCACAAGTGATTGTGAAAACAATTCCGTGTCGTTTTAGTGTGCTTTACAATGCCAAAGGCACGACGAGTTAACATACGTCGTCGAAGACAGTCAGCTGCGCGGGTATCTACTTTACGTGCGAACCGCAATGATGATCAGCGTGCTACGGATAATGAAAATAGTTGTAGCTATTAGCATGTTTTTAAAATGAAAGAAATCGAAAATTCGAATATCGGAAAAACATTTGTTATACCCGCTAATAGCAGGCAAATCAATGTTCGGGCAGGACAACGTCTGTCGGGTTCACTACCCCTTAGAGGGTGAAATGGGGTAAATACGCCTAAAAATCGATATGGGTGTCCTTATTGAGGTTTTTTGGAACGTTGATTGAGAAAACGGCATTTATTTTTAAGTCCAAGACGATGGACATGAGATAAAATTAAAACTTTATAGTGGTTAAACGGGGTTTCAGAGACAAATTATTTATGGACAGAACAACGTTTGCCGGGAGGGGACGGGACGAGACGGGACGGGACGGGAAGGGACGGGACGGAACTGGACGAGACGGGAAGGGAGGGGAAGGGACGGGGCAGGACGGGACGGGGCTGAATTTAACGGAACGGGGCGGGAAGAGATGGGGCGGGACGAGAAGGGACGGGACGGGACGGGACGGTACGGGGACGGGGACGGGGATGGGATGGGATAAGATGAGATGAGATGACAGAAAATAATTAGTCATTATTTAATACACAAATAACGTACGAAGTCGCGGGTTACAGCTAGAAAATGGCATACATTTTTAAGTCCAAGACGATGGACATGATATAAAATTAAAACTCGATAGTGGTTAAACGGTGTTTCAGAGGCAAATTATTTTTGGACAGAACAACGTTTGCCGGGCCAGCTAGTATCTTATAAACTTTAACCAATAACTCTCTTGTATTAATCATTTTAGTTTACATCACGTACTGTTTACAACTAAACCTAGAAAGACCATGAAACCTATTAAAAATATATAACAATTAAGATGCTGAAACAAGTATCCAGCAGCACTAGTCTCAGCCGTTATCGTTTCATTTATAAAATCTAAAAAGAGATCAACTCGTGTATACAGGCCAGGGTAGCCTTCGAAGGCGCAGCCAAAACCAGAACTAACCACGCCATAGAGAAAATCATTATCACACACCAATGGACCACCAGAATCTCCCTAGAAAGCTTCAGATGTAACGAACATGTTTTCTGGTTTGCCACTCTACCACTTACCTGACACGCATCTTTTCCTTGCGTAAATGCGCATAAAACAGAGTTTGGAACTACCTGCTGATACCTTCCTTCACATTCTTCTCTGCTGATAATTGGCAGATAGAGGCATTGCAGGTTATTATCTGCCGGGGGAATCGGAGTAAAAAGTGGCTGGCCTTCAGGATTTTTTGAATATTGGTCGCCCCATCCCATCACTATGGTTAATGAGCATATGTTTTGTAGCTGCTCGTAGGAAAGATTTGCTTTGGGTGGAAGTTTGGCATAGCCCACGGTTGCGCTCTCTTTGATAGGAGATTCGAGCTGAAAGAAAACACTGCGTTGAGAGCAAACACATTGTGTAAAACTTACTTGCAAAAGTGCTATGTCATTGTACAAATAAAGGTCATCATAATGTCTGTTGATTTTACATGTAGAAGCCAGCGATGATTGCCTGATCTCGCCTGAGTCGTCGCTCTTCGATAAGCTAGACACTCCAGCAACTACAAGGAAAGTTTTGGGATGGAATATTCTGTAACAGCAATGGGCTGCGGTAAGAACCCAAAATTCTGTCACAAGGCTTCCGGCGCAGTGTAACCTCTTGGTGTGGGCGAACTGGATGGTTACCTTAAACACATAGATGCTATGGATTGTTAGAAAATAAATACATGTTGCAACTTACTGCGTATGGATGATAGCTAATTTTACATGGAAAACCACCTACCATTTTAAACTCTGTGTCAACAAAACGTGTTATAGCTATTTCTGTATTAGAGGTAGTCGTTACATTTATAGTAGTGGAAGAAGTTCTAGTCGGCGAAGTTGTTACTTTCACAGTAGTGGGGGAAGCTTCAGTGGGCAAATAAGCCCTTGAGAGAACTGCCAAGATAATTATCATATGTAGTTTCATGCTTCGTAGTAAATGAAGTATCTATGACAGGTAATGTCAAGCAGACAACAAATAAAATATTGTCACATGACAGAAGTGATTAGTTAGATATCTTGTAAACGACTGAACAATTTTCTTTAAACATATCTCTGGTGCGGCTATGGGTTCGCCTCTTTCCTTGTCGTTGCCAACATCGTCAGGGATGCCTTCGAAAACGTGGCTTTGGAATATTCAGAATGGAAACCCAAGGTCTGGTTCTTTCTCAATAGTCAACATCCAGACTTCGACTTTACCATGAAGATAGAAAACAAGGATTCTCTTCTCTTTGTACATATTTCTCGCTAACCCAATGGCAAATTTGGATATTCTGTATATTGCAAACCCAGTCACACTATCTTCACCCAAGGATAACTTGAACACCATGTCATCCAAGGGTGTTTACATGATAGGACGTTTACTAAAAGTCAGTATCTCTGAACACCAGCGTTATTTCAGGTCAAGTCTGGTATCATCATCACTCATCGCATGAATACAAGCTCGATGCCCTGACCTTACACTGAAATTTGTAGGCCACCTAAATCATCATCATATGAAAATCACGTAGATAAGTCATATTCTGCTAAATTTACACTATGTATAGTATTTTAATTAAATAAAGGCAGTGTTTTGTCATACCCTTTTTAGTTCTCAGTTCTTCGAGGGGGCAATTTTGGAATGTTTGTGCTTATTTGGTTGAGTACCACCACGCTTCGAAGTTTGTAGCACAATTTTTTACCTCCTGTATGATTGAGTTGCTCCTTGCATTGCTTTATTTCTGTAAATAGTATATTATGATACTAGTGTATAAGTATGCCTTTAAAGCACGTGCGACGAATTTAAGAGCACGAAGCAAAGCGGAGTGCTTTTAACTTCGCTAGTGCTTTAATGGTACTTATACACGTGTATCATGCTCAATTTTTACTACGATTGCAACAAAAATATAAAAACCTAGTTCTGTGACACTTTTTCCGTCACATTGTGTTAGATATTCAAGGTTATGTTGACATTCAAACTTACAGCAAAGCGTGTTTTAATATAGTATTTAAAAATTGCCACAAATGGCAACGTGCTAAAAAGACCGAATTCGGGCGCTAATATTAAGAGTGCTACAAAAGTCACTTTTGACACTAGAAACTGTACAAAAAGGTGTCTTTTTGACACGATCGTAGAAAAAATAATTATTTACTTTATAGTTTTAAAGATTTTTGTCTACTTACTGTATCGAAAGTCGGCTTTTGCACCCTAGTTTTACGATACAAAACGGTCAATTTCCAACCAGCGGGAGCCAATAGATATTTATGCATTAAGGGAGATATGAATACGTTTTTCCCTAAGGTTGGCCAGAAGCTCTCGGTCTGTAAGTCAACTGAAGGTAAAATACATGAGTATCTCCAGTGCACATGCATATACAATATTTTATTTACTAGCATATTAATAAAAATAGTATGAAATTTCAAAATGTCAAAAGTATATTTAAAATAAAAATATGTAAGTAACATCGAAGATTGCCTGAATGTATGATTGCGAAGTCGTTATTTGTGGTTGCATGGTTACCATGAGATTGGGGGAGAAATAATTTGAAAAATCCCTTGGCAGTTATGAGCACGGTGTAAAGAATACAAGGTGTAACGTTCCGCAGAATGTGGGCGGACCTCAAATTCAACCAATAGGACATGGTCCGACAAATGGCACCATTGGTAGTACTGAAGTGTATTGTTGAAGACGCTGTCGATGTCAAATTCGAGGTTAGGTTTTGCGTCAGTTGGTGTCAGATTGACGCAAAATGTAACCTGCTAACCCCGAATTTGACATCGACTGACAGTGCCAGCAACATATACGATCGCAACCATGGTTACACCATGATCGCGGCCGTAATGGATTTCCTGAGCAGGACCATCGGGGATTGGTTGACATCTCCCCTCTATTTTCTGAACGACTGCCCATCCCGGGAGCGTTTCACCTTGTATTCTTTACACCATGGTTATGAGTAGCTTTTCATATTTTGTATTTATGACGAAAATGAAAAATATCATGTTGCTACTTAGGCAGATTTGGCCATGTTGCTGTTTGTGCACCCATATTCACTAACGTTTCCCAAGACCTTGCAGCTTGCAGTGAAAGTCGCACTAAGAGCTGAAGGTCGGTGTGGGGTTATTTATAGTCCTGTCAGGCGCACGGAGTGACGTAACGCTAATTGGTCGTTCAAGTGCACCGTAATCTGTGGGGCGTGGCCGTATGACGCACAGTGGTTGTAATGCTTTAAGCTTGATTTATAGATTGACGCCCGCCCGTTTGACGTTACCGCTGACGCTGCCGCAAACGTCACGCCGTGTATCGTGTATCGCAGAAGTCTACGTTTTACTAAGCTTAAAACCATATCTTTGCTGTTTATATTATTTCGATGTTTTTCTATTTCTATGGTTTCACATATCACTCGCGGGAAATAGTGAGGTATTCTGGCAAGTACTCTGACGTGCTCAAATTTTAAGGTGTGCCCATTTGTAAATGTATGCTCAGCTACGGCTACTTTTGTGTTGTTAAGCATTCTAGGGGTGGGGATTCTTCTTTAGCCTCTTGTGTTATGGCTTTGTCTAGCGCTTTTCGCCTTCGGTTCGTGACATTTTTAATGTGATTTTGTATCGTGAAATATAAACGCTATAATTTACATGGAAACGACAATATATTTGTCAAAAATATATCCACTGCTCGTGGTATTACCCCTGATTATTTTTTAAACAGTCCTATAAGCCAATAGTAATTAGAAAAAATTCAAATTGACCAATAGCATCAAAATTACACTGACCATTTGCTAGTAGCTGATTACAGCGACTATGTTTTCACACACAATTCAAATCGTTCTTCTGCTGTAACACAACTAGCTAAAAGTGGAGTAGGTGAGCACCAGTTGTTAAAAATAACAGGACACTCATCTGGAAGCTTCATCAAACCCTATCTACAGCTTGAACTGTTTAAAAAAATAATCACGCCGAATTACATTCGTGGTAATATTTTTAAAAATAATTTTAACTAGATTAGCACTCATCTTTGTTGATATTAAGAAATCTCACGAGTGGACGAAGTGTGAGTGAATCTAGTTAAAATTATCAAAAAATTATCACCACTTAGGGCCGATTTCATAATTAATTTTAAATTTAATTTTAACTAAAGTAATGTTAGAATGTGCATGACGGCATATGTAGCACATGAAGCTGTGCGCATTCTAATGTCACGTTAGCTAAATGAAGCTTTAAATTTGATTCTGAAATCGGCTCTTATGTAATTACTGTTGAGTATTCAATGAACCAAATTTTCAAATTTAACGTTTCAAATTAGTTTTCAATAAATCTAGCAACAAAACTCGCAATTCTTATAGTAGAAAAGTATAACATTTTTTTTTCTAATAAAAACTACATTTGTTAAAAATAGTCACTGGAATACCTTCTAGAAAGATATATCCGCTGATATTTTTTTGGTTGGTCAAGAAACGTCAAATTCTGGATTTTCATTGCTCACTTTTTGGCAGATGACAGGTGAATTGAATAGTTCAGGGAATACTAGTTAAATTGGACTGAAATAGTGCACGATTCTGAAGCAAACGAATTGGGCCAGTGCGGTCCTGCCCACTAACACGTAACCTGTTCTGTCAAAATTTCTAGGTTAGAATAATAGAATTTACGTTTGTCAACAATAAACATTCACAATTTACAATCTAGTGATGGTAAACGAAGAGCGATTTTTAGTAAGTGGCTGGGAAGAAGACCTAAATGACATCGAGGAAGAAAGTAAACCCCACGGTGTGTGTGTGTAGCATATAACATTCAACCACATCACTCTCAAACATACCTATTTATATAAAACCTCACTGTTGCCTTCAGAAACACCTCAGAAGGAAATCCTGTGGGCGGCAGAGAATGGTGAGCTCGAATTAGTGCAAAGGCTCGTCGAAGCTGACCACACCTTGGTAGCCGTGGTCGACGCCGATGGATACACGCCGCTGCACAGGGCTACCTACGGGGACCATCATGCTGTGGTAGCTTATTTATTGGCAAACGGGGCCGATGTCTCGGCTAAAACAAACCTGCTGTGGCAGCCACTGCACTCAGCATGCCAGTGGAATAATACGAAGTGCGCTTCGCTTCTCTTGCAGAACGGGGCTGACGTTAATGCCGTTACTGAAGGAGGTAAGATTGATACAGTAAAAATGCTGGTTATTTCGTACGAATGCTTGCAGGTCAAACGCCGCTGCATATAGCGGCTTCTCATGGAACGTCCTATGAAACTATACAGCTGTTGCTGATGCATCCCTATATTAAGCCAGAAATGACGAACAAGAATAACGAAACTGCCTATGATATAGCAAAAAGGAGTTCCAAGTATTACCACATGTTCAAAATGGCCATGCCGGCTTTGCAAGGCATTAAGGATTGATGAGAAGGGTAACTGTGGTTGTTTTTGTGAGAAATGGCTGTGAAGTTGCCAGCTGGTGCAAGAATATGGTTAGTGGAGGTCTGTGAGGGCTCTTTGGATTAATGTTTGGAGAACTAATAAGTTCTTGTTAATATTTGAAAATTAACGTGGTTACTCTGAAAATGTGGGATTTTATAAATAAAATTTTTGATAGAAGTATGTGTTATTTGAATTAGAACTTATAAATATGGAGCGATTAAATCTGGAGGGAGGTTCTATAGCAAGAAAAGATATTGTGTAATATAGAAAAAATTTATTATTTTTTACCCACTTTGGTGCAGAAAGTATTCACTTTTCGCACGCACTTGCATGCAGAAAGTGACCTAATTCCTGCACTCTTATGTCAATACCTTGTGCACTCTAATGTCAACTGACAATCATACTGTATGTTAAAACCATATATATATTACTTACTATATTGCTACCGGCTATAAGTTGGGGGGTCACAAAGGAAGCGAGACAGACAACCAACTCTTCAATGTATATGGTGAGCTGTGCGCAAACGCGTTGGCGTCGTCTGTGCGGTGGGGAAGTCGTCACGTTTAAAATTCGCTTCTAAAGGCGGCGTTCGAATTTCCAGGCATGCGCACGAGACGCACAATACTCAGAGTGATTCTATGTCGGCGGCGTAATGTTTTCGGCCGTTCCCAGGCCCTGCTAGCAATATATGTATAATACATATATGGTTAAAACTGACATGTCATTTATTCAACAAATGGCGAGTTTTGGACAAATATCAAATTAATAGTATTTTATCCACAATCACCTTATAATTGAAGTTTTATCCACACTTATGAACCGTCTAAAGTACTACTTGATCCACTAGTGGAATAATGAAATTACTTTTTTCTACTCATGACATTGAAATCAGTCATTTTGACATTGATTCCGGTGGTTGAAATTGCATTTCAACCACTAGAGATTGAAATGCTCGGACTACCGGGATTTCAAACTGTTTGACATTCAATTGGTGACAAGAGAAATGTCACTTTATGTTTACTTTTTTCTAAAGTGCATTAATTTGTTAAAATGAGTGAACATTTGTAGAAAAAATAGTATATGCAACTCGTGGCTGATAAAATTTCAACGTCTCGAGTTACTTTTTTCAACTCGCTTCGCTCGTTGAAAAAAACCACTCTCAACGTTGAAATTTTATTTCAACCACTTGTCCCATAATATACCGGGTGGCCATAAATATCTGATATCACATTACCTTTGGAATCAACACCGCTTTATTAAAGTGATGAATCCAACTATACACGAAATGTCATTAATGTCATTAGAACTAAAATTCCTATCTGTCAAAAATTATTACAGATTGCAATAAGTATTGAAGTTAGAACGGGAGGTTTTTATAATCGAGTCGTAGGCTAAACTGCAGAATCTGGGGCATATTCCCCTCCTCTTATTTGCATTTTATTACATTTCATACCAATATTTATTATAATTGAAATATGTATAATGCTAACCAACATTTATAAGTAGCTAATTCCATGGCTACCGGGATCTCAGATATTTATGGCCACCCGGTACTATATTCCAATAGTGGAATAAAACCATGTCACTTACTACTGCATTGTTGGTAGCACTGTCAAGCTATGCCAAATTCGAAATTTGTAGGTTACGTTTTGTGTTAATCTGTGTCAAATAACAAACAAAACTTAACCTATTAACCTATCGAATTTATAGACTGACAATACACTTCAGTACTGCCAAACGTATAACATTTGATCTTTCGGTACTTTCCAAATTGTCACTATGACTTTTCATGGCTGTCAATACAAAACGTATGTTTTTTTAGATATATATTGAGTTGTTGGATAATACGTTGTATTGCATTCGTGTTTTAGTGGCGTTTTATCCACTTAAGAAAATTAAACGCTCGAACTGCGTTCTCGCGTTTAAACATTCTTGCGTGGATAAAACACCATCTAAAACACTTATACAATAAATAACTATTATTTGTATTTTATTTACAATAATAGACAGCCCTACGTCAGAATGTTGTATTTAGATTGGAAGACTCATGTTCGAATCTTACGTTCACATTTGAATCTCAGGCTCAGTCTCAAACTGAGAGTCGTAGATTCGAACCTTGGGTACAGATTCGAATCTTCTGTTCACATGCGAAGATTTTAAATCTTTGTTCCGATTCTTAGATTCTAACCTTGCGTTCAGATTGAAATCTATTATGTTCAGATTCGAAAATTTCAAACTCTTTTTTGATTGATAGATTCAAACCTTGTGCTCAGATTTGAATCTTATATTCAGATTCAGACATTTGAAACTATTGTTTTGATTAATAGACAAACTTTGTGTTGAGATCTGAACCTTTAATGATCAGATTCGAACATTTGAAACTCCTGTTCAGATTCATAGATTCAAACCTTTCGTTTAGATTTGAATCTTATGTTCAGATTCAAGGATTGGAAATTCTTGTTTCGATTCATAGATTCAAACTTTGTTTTCAGATTTAAATCTTATGTTCAGATTTGAAGATTTGTAACTCTTGTTAGAATTCATTGATGTAATCTTGTCTTCAGATTTTAATCATATAATCAGATTCAAAGAATTGCAACTCTTGGTAAGATTCATAGATTCAAACTTTGTTTTCAGATTTAAATCTTATGTTCAGGTTTGAAGATTTCAAACTCTTGTTCGAATTCATAGATGTAATCTTGTCTTCAGATTTGAATCATATAATCAGATTCAAAGAATTGCAACTCTTGGTAAGATTCATAGATTCAAACTTTGTTTTCAGATAAATCTTATGTTCAGATTTGAAGATTTCAAACTCTTGTTCCAATTCATAGATGTAATCTTGTCTTCAAATTTTAATCTTATGTTGAGATTTGAAACTCTTGTTGAGATTAATTAACACAAACTTTGTGTTCAGATGCGAATCCCGTGTTCAGATGTGATACTTATATTCAGATTCGAAGATTTGAATGTTCAGATTCATAGATGTAACATTGTCTTCAGATTTGATTCTTATAATTGTGTTCGAAGAACTGAATCTCTTCATGAGATTCATAGATTCAAACTTTGTGTTCAGATTTGAATCTTATGTTCAATTGCGATGATTTGAAACTCTTATTGATATTCATAGATTCAAACTTTGTGTTCAGATTTGAATCTTCCGTTGATATTTGAGGATTTGAAACTCTTGTTGAGACTAATAGACACAAACTGTGTTCAGATGCGAATCCCGTGTTCAGATGTGATACCTATATTCAGATTCGAAGATTTGAAACCCTTGTTCAGATTCATAGGTGTAACATGGTCTTCAGATTTGAATCTTGGGTTCGAAGAACTGAGTCTCTTGCTGAGATTCATAGATTCAAACTTTGTGTTCAGATTTGAATCTTATGTTCAAATTCAAAGATTTGATACTATTGTTCCAATTCATAGATGCAATCTTGTCTTCAGATTTGAATCTCATAATTAGATTAAAAGATTTGAAGCTCCTGTTCAAATTCATAGATTCAAACCTTTTGTTTAGATTCGAATCTTATGTTCACAATCAAGGATTTGAAACTCGTTTCGATTTACAGATTCAAACAGAGTGTTTAGATTTGAATCTTTTATGTTCAGATTCGAAGATCTGAAACTCTTGTTCAGATTTATAGATTCAAACTTTGTGTTCAGATTTGAATCTTATGTTCAGATGCGAAGATTTGAAACTCTTGCTTCAATTCATAGAGTCAAACTTTGTGATCAGATTTGATTCTTATGTTCAAATTCGAAGATTTGAAAGTCTTCCTTCAATTCATAGATGTAATCTTGTCTTCAGATTTGAATCTTATGTTGAGATTTGAAACTCTTGTTGAGATTAATAGACCCAAACTTTGTGTTCAGATGTGATTCTTATATTCAGATTCGAAGATTTGAAACCCTTGTTTAGATTTATAGATTCAATTTTGTTTTCCGATGTGAATCGTATGTTCAGATTCGAAGATTTCAAACTCTTGTTCCAATTCATAGATGTAATCTTGTTTTCAGATTTGAATCTTATAATTAGATTCGAAGAACTGAAACTCTTGTTGAGATTCATAGATTCAAACTTTGTGTTCAGATTTAGATCTTATGTCCAAATTCGAAGATTTAAAACTCTTGTAGATTCAAACTTTGTATTCAGATTTGAATATTAAGTTCAAATCCAAAGATTTGAAGCTATTGTTCCAATTCATAGATGTAATCTTGCCTTCAGATTTGAATCTTATAATTAGATTTAAAGATTGGAAACTCTTGTTTCGATTCATGGATCTGAACTGCGTGTTTAGATTTGAATGATTTATGTTCAGATTCAAAGATTTGAAACTCTTATTGAGATTAATAGATACAAACTTTGTGTTCAGATGCGAATCTTGTGTTCAGATTTGAAACTCTTGTTCAGATTCATAGATCAAACTTTGTTTTCAGATTTAAATCTTATGTTCAGATTTAAAGATTTGAAACTTTTGTTAGAATTCATATATGTAATCTTGTCTTCAGATTTGAATCTTATAATCAGATTCAAAGAATTGCAAATCTTGGTAAGATTCATAGATTCAAACTTTGTTTTCATATTTAAATCTTATGTTCAAATTTGAAGATTTGAAACTCTTGTTAGAATTCATAGATGTAATCTTGTCTTCAGATTTGAATCTTATAATCAGATTCAAAGAATTGCAAATCTTGGTAAGATTCATAGATTCAAACTTTGTTTTCAGATTTAAATCTTATATTCAGATTTGAAGATTTGAAACTCTTGTTCCAATTCATAGATGTAATCTTGTCTTCACATTTGAATCTTATAATTAGATTCGAAGAACTGAAACTCCTGTTGAGATTCATAGATTAAAACTTTGTGTTCAGATTTGAATCTTATGTTGAGATTTGAAACTCTTTTTGAGATTAATAGACACAAACTTTGTGTTCAGATGGAAATCCCGTGTTCAGATGTGATAATTATATTCAGATTTGAAGATTTGAACCCTTGTTCAGATTCATAGATTCAAACTTTGTGTTCAGATTTGAATCTTACGTTGATATTTGAGGATTTGAAACTCTTGTTGAGACTAATAGACACAAACTGTGTTCAGATGCGAATCCCGTGTTCAGATGCGATACCTATATTCAGATTCGAAGGTTTGAAACCCTTGTTCAGATTCATAGATTTAACATGGTCTTCAGATTTGAATCTTGTAATTGGGTTCGAAGAACTGAGTCTCTTGCTGAGATTCATAGATTAAAACTTTCTGTTCAGATTTGAATCTTATGTTCAAATTCAAAGATTTGATAATATTGTTCCAATTCATAGATGCAATCTTGTCTTCAGATTTGAATCTCATAATTAGATTAAAAGATTTGAAGCTCCTGTTCAAATTCATAGATTCAAACCTTTTGTTTAGATTCGAATCTTATGTTCACAATCAAGGATTTGAAACTCGTTTCGATTTACAGATTCAAACAGAGTGTTCAGAATTGAATCTTTTATGTTCAGATTCGAAGAACTGAAACTCTTGTTCAGATTTATAGATTCAAACTTTGTGTTCAGATTTGAATCTTATGTTCAGATGCGAAGATTTGAAACTCTTGCTTCAATTCATAGAGTCAAACTTTGTTTTCAGATTTAAATCTTATGTTCAGATTTAAAGATTTGAAACTTTTGTTAGAATTCATATATGTAATCTTGTCTTCAGATTTGAATCTTATAATCAGATTCAAAGAATTGCAAATCTTGGTAAGATTCATAGATTCAAACTTTGTTTTCAGATTTAAATCTTATGTTCAAATTTGAAGATTTGAAACTCTTGTTAGAATTCATAGATGTAATCTTGTCTTCAGATTTGAATCTTATAATCAGATTCAAAGAATTGCAAATCTTGGTAAGATTCATAGATTCAAACTTTGTTTTCAGATTTAAATCTTATATTCAGATTTGAAGATTTGAAACTCTTGTTCCAATTCATAGATGTAATCTTGTCTTCACATTTGAATCTTATAATTAGATTCGAAGAACTGAAACTCCTGTTGAGATTCATAGATTAAAACTTTGTGTTCAGATTTGAATCTTATGTTGAGATTTGAAACTCTTTTTGAGATTAATAGACACAAACATTGTGTTCAGATGGAAATCCCGTGTTCAGATGTGATAATTATATTCAGATTTGAAGATTTGAACCCTTGTTCAGATTCATAGATTCAAACTTTGTGTTCAGATTTGAATCTTACGTTGATATTTGAGGATTTGAAACTCTTGTTGAGACTAATAGACACAAACTGTGTTCAGATGCGAATCCCGTGTTCAGATGCGATACCTATATTCAGATTCGAAGGTTTGAAACCCTTGTTCAGATTCATAGATTTAACATGGTCTTCAGATTTGAATCTTGTAATTGGGTTCGAAGAACTGAGTCTCTTGCTGAGATTCATAGATTAAAACTTTCTGTTCAGATTTGAATCTTATGTTCAAATTCAAAGATTTGATAATATTGTTCCAATTCATAGATGCAATCTTGTCTTCAGATTTGAATCTCATAATTAGATTAAAAGATTTGAAGCTCCTGTTCAAATTCATAGATTCAAACCTTTTGTTTAGATTCGAATCTTATGTTCACAATCAAGGATTTGAAACTCGTTTCGATTTACAGATTCAAACAGAGTGTTCAGAATTGAATCTTTTATGTTCAGATTCGAAGAACTGAAACTCTTGTTCAGATTTATAGATTCAAACTTTGTGTTCAGATTTGAATCTTATGTTCAGATGCGAAGATTTGAAACTCTTGCTTCAATTCATAGAGTCAAACTTTGTTTTCAGATTTAAATCTTATGTTCAGATTTAAAGATTTGAAACTTTTGTTAGAATTCATATATGTAATCTTGTCTTCAGATTTGAATCTTATAATCAGATTCAAAGAATTGCAAATCTTGGTAAGATTCATAGATTCAAACTTTGTTTTCAGATTTAAATCTTATGTTCAAATTTGAAGATTTGAAACTCTTGTTAGAATTCATAGATGTAATCTTGTCTTCAGATTTGAATCTTATAATCAGATTCAAAGAATTGCAAATCTTGGTAAGATTCATAGATTCAAACTTTGTTTTCAGATTTAAATCTTATATTCAGATTTGAAGATTTGAAACTCTTGTTCCAATTCATAGATGTAATCTTGTCTTCACATTTGAATCTTATAATTAGATTCGAAGAACTGAAACTCCTGTTGAGATTCATAGATTAAAACTTTGTGTTCAGATTTGAATCTTATGTTGAGATTTGAAACTCTTTTTGAGATTAATAGACACAAACATTGTGTTCAGATGGAAATCCCGTGTTCAGATGTGATAATTATATTCAGATTTGAAGATTTGAACCCTTGTTCAGATTCATAGATTCAAACTTTGTGTTCAGATTTGAATCTTACGTTGATATTTGAGGATTTGAAACTCTTGTTGAGACTAATAGACACAAACTGTGTTCAGATGCGAATCCCGTGTTCAGATGCGATACCTATATTCAGATTCGAAGGTTTGAAACCCTTGTTCAGATTCATAGATTTAACATGGTCTTCAGATTTGAATCTTGTAATTGGGTTCGAAGAACTGAGTCTCTTGCTGAGATTCATAGATTAAAACTTTCTGTTCAGATTTGAATCTTATGTTCAAATTCAAAGATTTGATAATATTGTTCCAATTCATAGATGCAATCTTGTCTTCAGATTTGAATCTCATAATTAGATTAAAAGATTTGAAGCTCCTGGTCAAATTCATAGATTCAAACCTTTTGTTTAGATTCGAATCTTATGTTCACAATCAAGGATTTGAAACTCGTTTCGATTTACAGATTCAAACAGAGTGTTCAGAATTGAATCTTTTATGTTCAGATTCGAAGAACTGAAACTCTTGTTCAGATTTATAGATTCAAACTTTGTGTTCAGATTTGAATCTTATGTTCAGATGCGAAGATTTGAAACTCTTGCTTCAATTCATAGAGTCAAACTTTGTGATCAGATTTGATTCTTATATTCAGATTCGAAGATTTGAAACCCTTGTTCAGATTTATAGATTCAATTTTGTTTTCCGATGTGAATCGTATGTTCAGATTGGAAGATTTCAAACTCTTGTTCCAATTCATAGATGTAATCTTGTTTTCAGATTTGAATCTTATAATTAGATTCGAAGAACTGAAACTCTTGTTGAGATTCATAGATTCAAACTTTGTGTTCAGATTTAAATCTTATGTCCAAATTCGAAGATTTAAAACTCTTGTAGATTCAAACTTTGTATTCAGATTTGAATATTAAGTTCAAATCCAAAGATTTGAAGCTATTGTTCCAATTCATAGATGTAATCTTGCCTTCAGATTTGAATCTTATAATTAGATTTAAAGATTTGAAACTCTTGTTTCGATTCATAGATCTGAACTGCGAGTTTAGATTTAATTGATTTATGTTCAGATTCAAAGATTTGAAACTCTTATTGAGATTAACTGATACAAACTTTGTGTTCAGATGCGAATCTTGTGTTCAGATTTGAAACTCTTGTTCAGATTCATAGATTCAAACTTTGTTTTCATGTTTAAATCTTATGTTCAGATTTGAAGATTTGAAACTTTTGTTAGAATTCATATATGTAATCTTGTCTTCAGATTTGAATCTTATAATAAGATTCAAAGAATTGCAAATCTTGGTAAGATTCATAGATTCAAACTTTGTTTTCAGATTTAAACCTTATGTTCAGATTTGATGATTTGAAACTCTTGTTAGAATTCATAGATGTAATCTTGTCTTCAGATTTGACTCTTATAATCAGATTCAAAGAATTGCAAATCTTGGTAAGATTCATAGATTCAAACTTCGTTTTCAGATTTAAACCTTATGTTCAGATTTGAAGATTTGAAACTCTTGTTAGAATTCATATATGTAATCTTGTCTTCTGATTTGAATCTTATAATAAGATTCAAAGAATTGCAAATCTTGGTAAGATTCATAGATCAAACTTTGTTTTCAGATTTAAATCTTATGTTCAGATTTAAAGATTTGAATCTTTAGTTAGAATTCATATATGTAATCTTGTCTTCAGATTTGAATCTTATAATCAGATTCAAAGAATTGCAAATCTTGGTAAGATTCATAGATTCAAACTTTGTTTTCAGATTTAAATCTTATGTTCAGATTTGAAGATTTGAAACTCTTGTTAGAATTCATAGATGTAATCTTGTCTTCAGATTTGAATCTTATAATCAGATTCAAAGAATTGCAAATCTTGGTAAGATTCATAGATTCAAACTTTGTTTTCAGATTTATATCTTATATTCAGATTTGAAGATTTGAAACTCTTGTTAGAATTCATAGATGTAATCTTGTCTTCAGATTTGAATCTTATAATAAGATTCAAATAATTGCAAATCTTGGTAAGATTTATAGATTCGAACTTTGTTTTCAGATTTAAATCTTATGTTAAGATTTAAAGATTTGAAACTTTTGTTAGAATTCATATATGTAATCTTGTCTTCAGATTTGAATCTTATAATCAGATTCAAAGAATTGCAAATCTTGGTAAGATTCATAGATTCAAACTTTGTTTTCAGATTTAAACTTTATGTTCAGATTTGAAGATTTGAAACTCTTGTTAGAATTCATAGATGTAATTTTGTCTTCAGATTTGAATCTTATAATAAGATTCAAATAATTGCAAATCTTGGTAAGATTCATAGATCCAAACTTTGTTTTCAGATTTAAATCTCATGTTAAGATTTAAAGATTTGAAACTTTTGTTAGAATTCATATATGTAATCTTGTCTTCAGATTTGAATCTTATAATCAGATTCAAAGAATTGCAAATCTTGGTAAGATTCATAGATTCAAACTTTGTTTTCAGATTTAAATCTTATGTTCAGATTTAAAGATTTGAAACTTTTGTTAGAATTCATATATGTAATCGTGTCTTCAGATTTGAATCTTCTAATCAGATTCAAAGAATTGCAAATCTTGGTAAGATTCATAGATTCAAACTTTATTTTCAGATTTAAATCTTATGTCCAAATTCGAAGATTTAAAACTCTTGTAGATTCAAACTTTGTATTCAGATTTGAATATTAAGTTCAAATCCAAAGATTTGAAGCTATTGTTCCAATTCATAGATGTAATCTTGCCTTCAGATTTGAATCTTATAATTAGATTTAAAGATTTGAAACTCTTGTTTCGATTCATAGATCTGAACTGCGAGTTTAGATTTAATTGATTTATGTTCAGATTCAAAGATTTGAAACTCTTATTGAGATTAACTGATACAAACTTTGTGTTCAGATGCGAATCTTGTGTTCAGATTTGAAACTCTTGTTCAGATTCATAGATTCAAACTTTGTTTTCATGTTTAAATCTTATGTTCAGATTTGAAGATTTGAAACTTTTGTTAGAATTCATATATGTAATCTTGTCTTCAGATTTGAATCTTATAATAAGATTCAAAGAATTGCAAATCTTGGTAAGATTCATAGATTCAAACTTTGTTTTCAGATTTAAACCTTATGTTCAGATTTGATGATTTGAAACTCTTGTTAGAATTCATAGATGTAATCTTGTCTTCAGATTTGACTCTTATAATCAGATTCAAAGAATTGCAAATCTTGGTAAGATTCATAGATTCAAACTTCGTTTTCAGATTTAAACCTTATGTTCAGATTTGAAGATTTGAAACTTGTTAGAATTCATATATGTAATCTTGTCTTCAGATTTGAATCTTATAATAAGATTCAAAGAATTGCATATCTCGGTAAGATTCATAGATCAAACTTTGTTTTCAGATTTAAATCTTATGTTCAGATTTAAAGATTTGAATCTTTAGTTAGAATTCATATATGTAATCTTGTCTTCAGATTTGAATCTTATAATCAGATTCAAAGAATTGCAAATCTTGGTAAGATTCATAGATTCAAACTTTGTTTTCAGATTTAAATCTTATGTTCAGATTTGAAGATTTGAAACTCTTGTTAGAATTCATAGATGTACTTAGTCTTGTCTTCAGATTTGAATCTTATAATCAGATTCAAAGAATTGCAAATCTTGGTAAGATTCATAGATTCAAACTTTGTTTTCAGATTTAAATCTTATGTTCAGATTTGAAGATTTGAAACTCTTGTTAGAATTCATAGATGTACTTAATCTTGTCTTCAGATTTGAATCTTATAATCAGATTCAAAGAATTGCAAATCTTGGTAAGATTCATAGATTCAAACTTTGTTTTCAGATTTAAATCTTATATTCAGATTTGAAGATTTGAAACTCTTGTTAGAATTCATAGATGTAATCTTGTCCTCAGATTTGAATCTGTTAATAAGATTCAAATAATTGCAAATCTTGGTAAGATTCATAGATTCGAACTTTGTTTTCAGATTTAAATCTTATGTTAAGATTTAAAGATTTGAAACTTTTGTTAGAATTCATATATGTAATTTTGTCTTCAGATTTGAATCTTATAATCAGATTCAAAGAATTGCAAATCTTGGTAAGATTCATAGATTCAAACTTTGTTTTCAGATTTAAACTTTATGTTCAGATTTGAAGATTTGAAACTCTTGTTAGAATTCATAGATGTAATTTTGTCTTCAGATTTGAATCTTATAATAAGATTCAAATAATTGCAAATCTTGGTAAGATTCATAGATTCAAACTTTGTTTTCAGATTTAAATCTCATGTTAAGATTTAAAGATTTGAAACTTTTGTTAGAATTCATATATGTAATCTTGTGTTCAGATTTGAATCTTATAATCAGATTCAAAGAATTGCAAATCTTGGTAAGATTCATAGATTCAAACTTTGTTTTCAGATTTAAATCTTATGTTCAGATTTAAAGATTTGAAACTTTTGTTAGAATTCATATATGTAATCGTGTCTTCAGATTTGAATCTTCTAATCAGACTCAAAGAATTGCAAATCTTGGTAAGATTCATAGATTCAAACTTTGTTTTCAGATTTAAATCTTATGTTCAAATTTGAATATTTGAAACTCTTGTTAGAATTCAAAGATGTAATCTTGTCTTCAGATTTGAATCTTATAATGTGATTTGAAGATTTGCGACTCTTGTTAAGATTCATAGATTGAAACTTTTTGTTCAGATTTGGATCTTACATTGATACTTGAGGATTTGAAACTCTTGTTGAGACTAATAGACACAAAATGTGTTCAGATGCGAATCCCTTGTTCAGATGTGATACCTATATTCAGATTCGAAGATTTGAAACCCTTGTTCAGATTCATAGATTCAATTTTGTTTTCAGATTTGAATATTTATGTTCAGATTTGAAGATTTCAAAGTATTGTTCCAATTCATAGATGTAATCTTGTCTTCACATTTGAATCTTATAATTAGATTCGAAGAACTGAAACTCCTGTTGAGATTCATAGATTAAAACTTTGTGTTCAGATTTGAATCTTATGTTGAGATTTGAAACTCTTGTTGAGATTAATAGACACAAACTTTGTGTTCAGATGGGAATCCCGTGTTCAGATGTGATAATTATATTCAGATATGAAGATTTGAACCCTTGTTCAGATTCATAGATTCAAACTTTGTGTTCAGATTTGAATCTTACGTTGATATTTGAGGATTTGAAGCTCTTGTTCAGACTAATAGTCACAAACTGTGTTCAGATGCGAATCCCGTGTTCAGATGTGATACCTATATTCAGATTCGAAGGTTTGAAACCCTTGTTCAGATTCATAGATGTAACATGGTCTTCAGATTTGAATCTTGTAATTGGGTTCGAAGAACTGAGTCTCTTGCTGAGATTCATAGATTAAAACTTTGTGTTCAGATTTGAATCTTATCTTCAAATTCAAAGATTTGATACTATTGTTCCAATTCATAGATGCAATCTTGTCTTCAGATTTCAATCTCATAATTAGATTAAAAGATTTGAAGCTCCTGTTCAAATTCATAGATTCAAACCTTTTGTTTAGATTCGAATCTTATGTTCACATTCAAGGATTTGAAACTCGTTTCGATTTACAGATTCAAACAGAGTGTTCTGATTTGAATCTTTTATGTTCAGATTCGAACTCTTGTTCAGATTTATAGTCAAACTTTGTGATCAGATTTGATTCTTATGTTCAAATTCGAAGATTTGAAAGTCTTCCTTCAATTCATAGATGTAATCTTGTCTTCAGATTTGAATCTTATGTTGAGATTTGAAACTCTTGTTGAGATTAATAGACCCAAACTTTGTGTTCAGATGTGATTCTTATATTCAGATTCGAAGATTTGAAACCCTTGTTCAGATTTATAGATTCAATTTTGTTTTCCGATGTGAATCTTATGTTCAGATTTGAAGATTTCAAACTCTTGTTCCAATTCATAGATGTAATCTTGTTTTCAGATTTAAATCTTATAATTAGATTCGAAGAACTGAAACTCTTGTTGAGATTCATAGATTCAAACTTTGTGTTCAGATTTAAATCTTATGTCCAAATTCGAAGATATAAAACTCTTGTAGATTCAAACTTTGGATTCAGATTTGAATATTAAGTTCAAATCCAAAGATTTGAAGCTATTGTTCCAATTCATAGATGTAATCTTGCCTTCAGATTTGAATCTTATAATTAGATTTAAAGATTTGAAACTCTTGTGTCGATTCATAGATCTGAACTGCGTGTTTAGATTTGAATCATTTATGTTCAGATTCAAAGATTTGAAACTCTTATTGAGATTAATAGATACAAACTTTGTGTTCAGATGCGAATCTTGTGTTCAGATTTGAAACTCTTGTTCAGATTCATAGATTCAAACTTTGTTTTCATATTTAAATCTTATGTTGAGATTTGAAGATTTGAAACTTTTGTTAGAATTCATATATGTAATCTTGTCTTCAGATTTGAATCTTTTAATCAGATTCGAGGATTTGAACCTCTTGTTCCAAATCATAGATGTATTTGTCTTCAGATTTGAATCTTATAATCAGATTCGAAGAATTGAAACTCTTTTGTTTCGATTAATAGACAAACTTTGTGTTCAGATTTGAATTTGGTATGTTAAGATTTAAAGATTTTAAAGTCCTTTTCGTATTATTAATAATAATATTTTTTATTACCTTTGAGCACATATACAATAAAGAGAAATGACAGAGGAGAAGTAGTATCAAACTCAAACGGGTAACCACAAGGCGGGATTCAGCTGGTACTAGTTGGAAATCCAACCCCTCTGATCTTTCATCCAAACCCTTATTAAAATAAATGAAAGTAGATTTGAAAACTGCCTGAATTAAATTACACTACTATCTGTAACGGTCAAGTCTACAATAGCGTTTAGACAAAAATAAACTTATACAGCTATTAATATATTAATCGTACTACAATCAAAGAAAGTGAACAAACACATTATTCAAATATTTAATTGTCTAAGTAGATTGTATTCTAACTGATTGCGCAATAAGTCGTGACGCATTTTGTATTTGAATTGCGAATAATTAAGGGTTATGTAATCCTTTAATACGTTATTGTAATATGATATATTTGATAAGAGAAAGATGTTTCAAAACGGGCAGTAGAGTGCTATGGGGGCGAAATTAGGCCTCGGAATCGAGTATTAAGATTATGTACGTCGGTCCTGAATGTGATTTTGTTGTATAAATATTTATTATTTAAAATTTAATAAAACAGATATGAACATTGAAGTAACCTTCGATTATGCATAGTTAACCAACTGGCACTCGTCAGTTTATGAGATATGTGTTCGATTTTTCTTATGCCATAGATAAAGTGAAGACACGCCTTTTGAACTTTCTGAATTTTGTCCATAGTCACCTTGTCAATAGCTGAGTGGTAGACTGGAACGCAGTAATTGAATTGGGAAAGCACAAACACTTCAGAAAGTATTTTTTTAATTGTGATGTTTAAATACGACCTATGTGGGTGTAGTTCCCTCGGATGCACATAGTCCTGAGAAATGTATTTTGTTATGTGATGTCTGTAATGGAAAGTGTTATCTAAAATAAGACAGAATTTTTACTTTATCTACCACAGGTATTCTTACATGATCAATATGAACATTTACAGAATTAGCCAAAAGACTACAGACATTTTTATTAGGTACCAAACAGTAAGACAGATGATTTGTCTGGATTAATTATCAGGAAATTTTGTCTGGAAACCTCACAGATATACTGCAAATCTGAAGTTATTTTCTTTATCAAGATCAGGCATGTTAAAGGAGTAGCATAGTTGAGTGTCATCAGCGTATATATGTGTTTGGCAAAACTTGATATTCTTCATGAAAGTCGCCGTATATATTAAGTACAACAAAAGCCCTAAGGTGGAACCCTGAGGAACCCTTGTGTTATGGGTAATGTTTCAGAGCAAGTATTCCCCAACTGTACCATCTGTGTGTGACCAGTTAAGTAGCTCGCAACTAAAGCAATAGCATTTGCCCCAAAATCAATCAGTCTTAAAATTGTAAGCAATGTCTCATGATTAACGGTAACGAAGGCTTTACTAAAGTCCAAAAGATCAGCAGCAGTAGGAATATCGTCTGTGACATTTAGCTGAGCAGCTGTACAGCTATAACCCGACCTAAATCTAGATTGTACTACAGGTAACATATTACTATCAACATAGTCAGCAATCTGTTTATTTATGACCTTCTCCATGACCTCTGACAGTACGAGAAGCAAGCTTATCGGCCTCAAATCTTTAACTTCTGGTGGTTTTTTCATTTTCGGTGTTGGTTTGACTATGGCATTCTTCCAGCACTGTGGAAAGATACCATCAATAATATATGAATTAGTAAAATGAGTTACATACGGACTTATATCTGGACAACACAACTTAATCATTTAATATCAATGCTATCACTACTCAAAGCAGTTGACTTAATAGGTACCTAATATCATTTTTTGAATAGCTTCACTATCAACCTTCGTTGAAGTTAAAATTTAGGCTACTATAGGCATTACTGTCGTACATTTCATGGGTAGGCAGATTGATATTGGCAGGATTAGAAATACCGTGTATGAAATAATTATTTTTAGCTTTATATCCTGGTACACGGAAAGAATCAACTTAAAAATCACCCTGTATAATGAAGTTAACAAAATATATGTTTATTAAAAAAAAGGTTTAGAGCAATAGACAAAATGAAAAACACTGCATTACAATGTGACAGTTTATTTAATCGATAATACAAATATATTCGTAATAATCAAAAAAGGGGGGGGAGGATGGTCCAACCACATACCCCTATCCTGATTCGGACAGCCATCCATTACCAGAGAATAAATGACTGATGACTTGGGTGAACCTTTTTAACCCTACAAAATCTTCTAAATTATATTACGTGCCTTTTGGTCCATAAAGTTCGCCTGGTTCACTTCTTAATCTAGCACTATTTGGAGTCAATTTTTTATAATTAAAATAGCCGAAAAATCTCAAAATAAGCTAATATTTTACTAAGAAAATCATCGAATTTATATAGTGCTCAAATTTTTTACTTTTTTATTTGCACTTTCACACTGCCCTGTTGTTCTTAACTCTTGTGATAGCCACTTGAGCGTTTTTTGCATTTTAACCATAATTAAATGTTTGATAAATTACATTTTGTGTTCGCAACAGTCACTTTCAGTTAACCACTAAGGAATAAGCATTTTTACGTTAGTTACACTTTGTACCACTAGATTTTGCTTAAATTTCATATTGCATTTATGTTCTTCAAAATATTTTAAATTTGTTTGCAACAATATATTTGCCACTTTCACTGTAGCTTCAGTGGGCACTTTTATGTGTTTGATAAATTCACTTTTAGCATAATCTCTTTCATGTAAAATAATATCACTTTCCACTTTTAAAGGGCCTATTAACACAGACTCCATATGAAAAAGTGGTTTTTTACAGGAAAACGTAAGAAATTTAAAAAACAGAATATATACATGAAAAAAGAGGTTCTTTAACAAGAAAACGTCAAAAAAGATTTAAAAAGCAAAAGAACCACATGAAAAAGTCTGTTTTTTACAGGAAAACGTAAGAAAAGATTTTAAAAACGAATTATGTGTACGAACAAAAGAGAGAACATAGAAAAAGGTTTATTGTCAGGGATTCTAGTTTAAAAAGAATTAATTAAATTTTCGCAGACAACAATAAACAGCCGTACGCGTGACAATAAGTCGTGTTGGCGATCAACAAACTAAGAAGTAGTAGCTGCTCGGCCCATGAATTTAAAACCAAATGTAAAAATATCGAGAGCGCCCAAGGTCCGAAAACTGCATGAAATTCAAGCGGCCGGATCTTATGTAAAAGATGAAACAGGCTAGGTAGCGAGTTCAAAGCCGGTTCGGGACAAGTTTTTTAAAAATCATTCCAGGTGCGTATGTACATACCTAAGCCGTGCCATCTGGAAAACTTAAATTGGGCGTCATACGAGCTTTCCCTTTGACAAATTCGATAGAATGGGCAACGTCCACTTAAAACAATTTTAAATATCGAGCGGGCCAACGGCCGAAGTCCGAGAATTGTAAAAGATGCGAGCGCAAGCAAAACAAACTGCGCCGTATGTTATACCAAAGAGCATATATTTCTGAATTATTGTAATTCTAATATATCTGACTAATCTCTGTCATTTCAATAAAAGTAGTAAGTTTGAGCTACAATGTTAACGGAGGAAAACGCAATTATATAACACCGTTTTAAATATGTTTTAAATCTGGCAACACCGCTAATCGATTTAGTCGAAGCAAGCTTTAGAATGGTTTTTTTTCTGGAATACCTTGAGGGGATTTTAACTGGTTACTCAGCTCACAGATGGCCTAAAACTGCGATCCTGGTTAGAGTCCCTGTATATAAAAGAGTTGGGACATGTGGGGTGTCTTGTTTTGGATCCACAAACCATGGAGCACCTGATTTTGGCCGATTTTAAACTTTATGCATACTTCTTTCAACTAAAATAAATGAAATATATCTTTGCTACATCACATGGTCCTTGATTTGTGGATCCAATGGCTCAACTCTTAGTACATATAGGAACTCTAATCCTGGTGGACGAGTAACTTCGCGGTATACGCAGATAAACCTCGGGGTTGAAGTTCTTCATGTTATATGTTCTTTAGTTATATTGAACACACGATAACACAATGAACAGATCTCAGAGAGCAGTTTTAGGCTCGCACGTGAACTTCTAATATTACGGGGAAGTCTCTACGGAGCTAAGTTGCAGCAGGTACAGTTTAAGAGAACGTAGTTTTGGTAGGCTGGCTGTAATCCAGCCGACTCCTACGTGTATGAAAGGCGTTCAACGTTCCTGACGAGGAAAGGCTTAAAATTTGTGTCTAACAAGTGAAAATGCACATTCACGGAGTAGAAATGGCAATTTCAAACAAGAGTGTAGTAAATATTGTATCTACGATAAATGATGATGTATATGTATGAATTACACTTACAGAACAGAGTGATTATAGCGCCAGGCAGTAATTTTAACGATACCACATTCTGAGGGACGGACGGGTTAACTAGCTCGAAACAGTTACCTCAATGAATGAATATGTTTCGTACTCTAGCTTGAAGGGAAACAGCGGAGGTTGAGAATGATGACCAAAAGGATCCAACTACAGATCTAGTCCAGATCCACCAGCATTGAAAATAACCAATGGCCGGCAATTCTTCAGCCAGAATGAAAATTTAATGGTTACAGCACCGGGCAATTTCATAATTAATCCAGGCGTTATGGTACGTGCAGTCGCTTGTTTCGTTTCCTTCTTTCTGCCAAGGAAAATACTTAGCGCGGGGTCTCGCCAAAGAGCGCTAGTGGAGCGTAAAAACGCTCGCTATACTAGAAACCTCCTTGCTTGGGGACATTGAACGCAAGACTTGCTGAACCCAACGAAAATGGTTATCTTTACTTCTTCAAAATATGATGCGGCATTAAACATTTTAAATGATTCTAACAGCAACTCTAGTAAATCAAAATCGAATAAGATAGTTAGGGTACACAGCAATGACAAACAGGGTAAGAAACACAAGAAAGTTATTGTTTGAAGAACCGGAAGGTAGTGAATGGCCCAAAAGACTCTGATTCCAGTGTGTGGAAGAAAATTTATATAAATTAATGAAATCGAATTGACAACATAATGGTATTAAACATTTGGAAAGAAGCGTACAAAAAACCTTGAAGGTATTTCAAGCTTGCACGTATGTATTCTTTATCGTTTGATTAGTTGAATAGTTAATGACGTCATGGGTGACATTTAAAAAATAAATTACCTAAACCAAGAAACTAAGAAACAGGTTATAATGAAAATGTGTGTTGCAAATGTTACTCAAAATAGAGTTTTACAGTACTTCATGATTTGATTTTTCTGCTCAATGATGGTCAGTATTGAAATATTACACGTGCTCCATTACACGTGTATATCACTATAAAGCAATTAAAATGCCCGTGCTGGATACGTATTAAAATTATGAAATATTTACGATTCCTTCATGACTAATCATTTCTTAGTTGCGCACACAGATTAATAATGTTTGTTTTCTGTTCTCGTTGAAATTAGATTTTCGATTTTTTTTCTTTTGAAAGAGCAGACAGAGCTATGGCATTACGACATCCAAAACCACAAATTTAAAAGCTAAACAGCACTCAGTTTAAATTTCTTGGACGAAATTACAGTAGCACGATTTAGAGGACCTTGCACTTCTGTTTGTCACTCTTTGCGTGTGTGAGGGATTAAGCAAAAAGCCCAGAAAGATTTATGATCAGCTGTGGAAAATTTACGTCTGTTCTATGCTGTTCAAAACTGGAAATGTGTACCTACCGATTTAGAGTGTTTGTTCAAATTCTTTGCTTTTTATATATATACACAATTGTAACCAAAATAGTTTGTCAAGTAATCTTGTGCACTTTTACAAGGATCACTCAGTCGAAGTTTGAACATCTTTTAGTGCGTACTGTGGACAATAGAATATCGGTACCTATATTTTGAGGTGAGTGTCTGTGTTGACTATTTGATGTACAACGTTGGTCACACCTATGTGTGTTGCATTTATTTGTTGTGTTTTGGTACTAGACGAAAGCATTTAATATTTTCAAAAGAAGTAGTGGCTGTGTATAATTTTAAAGTGGAGTGTGGATACTGATAAACGATATTGCGGCAGTGGATAACAGATATGAAGTAAAATGAATATTAGAACGCAGTTTTCAATTCAATACCTCAATAGAGATAGAAGTGGTGCTTCAGCATTTTTTATAAATAAAATTCATCAGTAAGTAACAATAAATTCTAAACACAAATTGTTACAACGCAACGGTAGGGGAGTAGAGCAAAAATCTAGGGTTTCAATTCAACTAGATGTTTAATTCCAACAGTTTTTTAAACAATTGGTAGCAACATGGTTTGAGATTTGTTCTGATTTTAGCAAGGAAATACAGGAAACTTCTCTAATAAATTATACAAGAATTGTAAACGAAGAATTGTCATATCGTACCATACTATAAGAAATAATTGCTTAGAATATATATTAAGAGTTGCAGAAGCTTGTAAGGAATACTGTATGGTTATTTAGAATCACTTACTGGAGTTTTAATGTACTCATCAAAACACCCAGTATGCAAGTGTATACTTCATAATTGTTAGTTAGAAATATATTTCCTGTGTTTTTTTTTATTTTTGTGTTATGCAGCAATATAAATAACACTCACTACATATTTAATATTACTATTAAGTAACATGTCAGTAAATGAAAACGAAATCAAGGTTGGCTTTGAAAAAATTTGGTCATGTGCTGTATTGCTTCTGATGAAATTGCATTTGAGTCATTGGAGGATGAAAAAATTGTAAAGCATCACATTTCGTCGCTGACAATATTTAAAGTAGCCCAATTTTGTGTCAAGCATATTTCGTGTTTCGGATATAGAAAATGATATAATGTCAGCATTGATATATTCTATTTCAATAATACTAAATTTACATTAACACTATGTTCTTTGCCTTATAATTAATACAGGGTGTCTCAGAAAGAAATTCCCCTTTAAAAACGCCATAACTTCTTTATTATTGATTTATTTACATAGATAATTATAACAATTGAAAAAAGAATCTTTGCAAATTTAGTACAAAAAATTACATCGGTTAGATGTTGCCCCTGACGATGTATGTACTCTTCCAAACGCACCGTTTCATTTGCCATTATGCGTCGACAAAGTTCCACCGGCATTGATTTCTTCCCGAATATGGTCCTTAAGATGTTGTAAATTTCCACGTGGATTATTATACAGTATAGACCCTGCTCTCAGGCCATGCTCTTGAGATAACCCCATAAAAGAAATCCAGCGGAGTGAAGTCAGGACTTCTTGGGGGATAGTTAATTTTTCTTCGTTTAGAAAATAATCTTTTTGAAAAAAGCTCGCTTACGGTTTCTAAAGTAATAGCTGCCGTATGACTAGTGGCTCCACCCTACTGGAACCACTCTTCGTCATTGAATCTTACGAGTCCATGAAGTTAAGGAGCAAGAAACTAATGGAAAACGCAAGGGTACGTTTCGAAGGGTGCATACGCCGTTAGGGGCAACATCTAACCGACGTAATTTTTCCCACTTAATTTGAAAAGCTTCGTTTTTCAATTGTTATAATTATCTATGTAAATAAGTTAAAAATAAAGAAGTTATGACGTTTTTAAAAGTGAATTTCTTTCTGAGACACCTTGCATATAAAGAGAGCACTGGGAACCTTAATCCAGAATGGGATTACATTTTTTTTCATTGGGAAGTGACGATGAAGCACTTTGGGTTCTGTTCGTTTTCATAACATGGTAGTTAGTTCGACGAAACAGCAAAGACATATACAAGCAGCTGTACGACCTGAAAAAGTGGTTAGGACTAAAGTAAATAGAAAGTTGACATGCAGAAAAATGGAAATCAGCACTTGGAAGCAGAAAAGCAGCTGATTATACAGGGTGTCATCGAAACTGCGACCCAAATTGTAGGGACGGATAGTTATTTAACGCTTCATACCATTTTCAGGTTGAAGTCCCACTGTTTATTAAATGTGAAAACTAGGAGGCTGTTACAACTTTGTTTGAGCTGTAGTCAGTAACAGCTGTCATGTTACAAATTAAACTTAAAGCAGCTCTTAAAAACGACCTACAAATATCACTACAGTTGTTTCCAAATATTCGAACAGAAGAGCAGGATATTCACAAATGCAGAATATGCAAATATGCATTTTATTTAAGCTTAGTGCAATGGAAATGCAAGAATATCCGTAAGATGTTATCAAGAAACTTATGCTAATCGTCAACAACTCTCTGCAAATACCTTTATAAAGCTTCATCAACGTTTGGGCGAGAGTGAAACTGTTCAGCCTCAATTCAGGGACTGTGGAGGGCAAAGAACAAATAGAACAATTGATGCGGCTGAAGATATTCTTCAGATGTCGAAGAAAACATTCAGTTAGCACGAGCGGAATAGCCAGAACCGTTACTATGTCTAAGCAGGTAGTAGGCGAACTCTCCAGGAAATCTACTGTACCCTTATCATCTTCAACGTGTACAGGCTTTGGAACCTGCTGATTATGCACGGGTAAAGTTTTGTGAGTGGCTTTTAGAACAAAATAAAAATGATTTTATCGAATTTATCCAGTACATGTTATTCACGCCAGACATGATACAACTAACTACCACAATTACCACATTTAGGAACAGGAAAACCCCCACTTAACAAGAAGTGCCCGTTTCCTAAGAGAATTTTCATTAAATGTTTGGCTAGGCGTTTGTGGCAATCGTTTAGTTGGACCTGTCTTTTACCTCCAAGAGTAGCAGGAGGAAACTATTTACACTTTTTAGAAAATAACTTACCCGAACTTCTCGAGGAAATTTGGCTCGCTGTACGTCAAAAAATGTGATTCTTAGACGGTGCCAGCATATTTCGCCGTAACGGTACGAAATTCGTTGAACCAAGATTATCCAAATAAATGGATAAGAAGAGGTGGTGCAGTTGCAGTGTGACGTAAAACACAAAAATTTATTATAATTTTTATCTTGTATTTACCCAAACTATCTATGTTTGAAGTTTGGGTCGCACTTTCGATGATATCCTCATAAGATGGCAGCTCGATGTGGGAAAATAACAACTGCAGCGATTGTTAGTAGAACATCTTTGAGTTGAACATTCGAAGTTACAGAAATTTTAAGTTCTGATGCTTAGAGGTAATAGGTATTAGTATAAACTAGCAACCAGTGAGACAAATGTCTCATTTAATAAAACAAAAAAGACCGTTTTTTCAAATAGAACGCGTATTAAATGAAAACGTGATTTCTCGAAAACCGGAAGTGTCACGTGACTGAAATTCGGTTCCTGACCTGACATGACCATTCCAAACATATAATTTCCATAACTTTTTTCTCTATCTCTTACGGTTTGGCTGCTGAAACAGCGTCCCGGACAGACAAAACAGCGTCCCGGACAGACAAAACAGCGTCCCGGACAGACAAGTCTATTAGATAAAGGATGTTTAGATAAATAAACAACGTTTAAAATTAAAAGTGACATATAGGCACGTTTAGAACTGTATACTATAATTGTAATGTTAGTTGGAACGGTAAATTTAGGTTTGTGGTAAGTAATTTAGATTTTGAGACAGCGGATGGCCGAGCAAGCAACATGCTTAAGTCTCATGCGGATGGCCTAGGGTCAATCCCCGACGACTACACAGGTATTTTAAATATTATACACCGTTAACTCCTAACAGGGGAGTTGTTTGTCAGTGTCGACAGCAAGGCTAACCATCTATCCAGTTTACGAGTAAAGAGTGCTCATAGAATCACAACCTCGTGGTTAAAACTGGCCACTGGCGTAAAATAAGAGCGAAGAAAAGAAGAAATGAATACTTCAAAGTAGCCGAGATCTTCATATAAGGTTGGAACAATATTGTATGTTGGAGACCGGATTAAAACTCATCTGAAATGCAAGATTAATGAGAAATAAATCGACTAATATAATTTGTTATATTTAATTAAGTGAGAGTAGCTGATAATTAATATCCAAAGGTGCTATCGAATTCAGAGGTTAACAAAACCGCTTCACTGGAATATGTGAATTTGAACAAAAAGAGTTACAAATGTATTGCAATCATACAAAGGCATGTTTCAACCTGAATTAGAGTTCTCAGGTTTAAAAAGAATTACTGAGGTAGTATTATAGTTATTAACCTAACCCAACCTAACGCGAATGAATGAAAATAAACAATATTTATGATATAATCAAATACAAGACAGCTTTATTTGTAATAAATGACCAGAATCTTTCGAAAGAAATATTGAGAAAGCAGGTCAGGTGTCTGTGTAGCGTAGCGTAATAATTGGCCTGAAAACGCCTATTGTGAAAGAGACGGCCATAAACTGAAACTTGACAGTAAGTGCACTTCTCAATCAGAAAGTGAAATTCGCGTCGTGACGGATCTATTCTCTGCTAAAGCAACTAAAAAGTGAAATTCGCGTTGTAACAGGGCTGGTGAAGGAATAATCGATCTGTAATGCCAAATGTGATTTGTGTAGTTGAGTTGAACAATCAAAGCTAACAGGTTTTAACATTCACGACGAAATTCCCAGCACAGCGGGGTTATGTCGTAAACCAGGAATATCGGCCAATAAACTCTTTTCGTCCCAAATAACAATAAACCCGACGAAAAAAGGGAAAACAATACAGTTGTAAACGCTCGAAAAGGGAAAGTTCTTTTCGATTGATGATTTCAACCTCTCGTGCTACAATACAGCTTCCATTCAGGGGCAGATATATAAAGGTCGTAGCTTAGTTTTCGAGATCACTCACTTACTTAGAATCATTCATTCGATTAGATTCAATCGCTCACTCATCACGTATCATTTGTACTTTTTACTTTGACTCAATATCACGTGTTCGTAATATTCCGACTTGTACGCATTTAATAATTAATTCGGTATTGAAAACCAGGATACTCAAATTCGTACTTGTATTTTCAATTAATATTATCGAATTTGTATATGTTGTATTTTGTTCGTGTGCTCTAAAGAAATAAAAAGGAATTTTATTGTGTTCCACAAACGGTTGTATTTTACTGAACTTAATTTCGCAGAAATAAGCAACCTAATGGTTCCAGTGGCGCAAAGCACAAAGGTGGTAACCCGCGACTAAACCAACAAAATTAAGATCAATTGGTCAGGGGTCTGAAACATCTTGTGCTATGTTTTTGCTCCGCCGGTATGAAGACTTAAAAAAATATCGTAACCTAAGTCTTAATAACTTATGTGTTCTTAATGGCTTTAACACAGTCCGTAAATTGATCAGAAACCTTACATCAAGTACCCTCATTCACAATTATTCGCATCTATGTTCAATATTTTTGTTTACCCACGAACAGCTAGTTTGCCTTTATACTGTTGGCGTAAACCTCACTGTGAGGATCAAAAACATGTTCCGAATGATTCACCGTCAAGTGAGGATAATGTTTCACTACCATATACAACTCGTTTATTATCCATCCGGGCAATGTGTTTTTCCCAACGACTTAGGTTTTGTCTAATTTACTCTTGGATTGAATGTATTCCTAGTTCTTTTCTTATGGATTCATTGGAAATTCTATCTGTCCTAGTACATCCTTTACGAATTTCATTTTTGCTGAGTGTTTTCTGAATGTATCCCTCATGGTAATTTTCCATGCTTTACTACCATATACAATTCGTTTATTATCCAGTTGGGTCATGCATTCTTCCCTTCGTCTTCTGTGTTGTTGAATTGGCTCTTTTAGTGGAGATATTTCTAGTTCTTTCTTATGGATCATTTATTAGAATTTTATCTATCGTAGTGCATCCTTTAATAATTTATTTTCACTGAGTGGATTTTGATTGCATTCGTCGTCGTCATGTTCCATGCTTAGGTACCATATACCATTCGGGGCACGTGTTGTTCATAACATCTTTTGTGTTGTTTAATTTGGTCTTGCAGTGCTTCTATCCCTGGTTTTTCTCTTATGGATTCATTGGCAATTCCAGAGCATCGTTTAAGAATTTAATTTAGCTGAGTGTGCGGATACCTTCGCAGCCTTATTCCAGGTTTTACTACCATATACTATTCATTTGTTATCCATTCGGGTCACGTGCTTTTCGCAACGTCTTCTGTATTTTTTAATTTGTTCTTGCCATGGATCTATTTCTAGTTCTTTTCTTATGAATTAATTGGCAATTCTAGCTGTTTTAGTGGATTATTTAAGAATTACATTTTGCTGAGTGTATTCTGGGTGTGTCCCTCGTCATACTTCATGCTTCGCTATCATATACCATTCTTTCCTTATCCATTCGAGTCAGGTGTTCTTTCCAGTGTTTTCTATGTTGTTTAGTCTGTTCTTGCGGTGGATCTATTCTTAGTTCTTCGTTCAGGAATCATTCATTGAAAGTTCTACCTGTCGTAATCCATCTTTTAATAATATTTTTTAGAGTTTTCTAGTTCTTCGTCATTTTCCATGCGTTACTGCCATACATATATTATTCATTTGTTATACATTTGGGTCATATGTTTTTCAGTGTCTCCTATGTTGTTTGATTTGGTCTTGCAATGGATTTATTTCCAGTTTTTCTCTTATGGATTAATTGGAAATTCTAGCTTCCCTTAGTACATCTCTTACAAATAAAATTTCTGCCAATTGTATCCTGGCTGTATCGCTAATCATCATGTCTCATGCTTAGCTACCATATAATAGTACAAGTAGTTTCATCGCTTTGTAAAATGTTATTTGGCAGGGTCCTTTTTGCTGTTGGAGAATATTTGCTTTATCTTCTGCGCGAGCTCTTCTTGGGCGATAGCTAAGTTGTTGAATTCCTCCATGTTGTTGGCTATTTTCTGGGAACTGGGTGGTTGGCAGATGTTGTCTTCTTCTCGGGATGTGTTTTTTCGTTAGTTGGAGACAGATCCGGCTCGAAGGACCATGAACAGAATTGCTTGAGAGGCTGCTTCAGCATTCCGTTACTTTGCGCTGATTCTATCCGTCAAGCACGTAAACAAGACTGTGTTTACGTTTTAAACCAATGTAGTCAATGGTACTTGAACGGACGACAGTAGAAACACCAACCCCTGAGATGCAGCCTCACATCTCGACAGTATTATGGCTTGGTATAGGGGTGGCGACGTAGTGAATGAATCAAACATTAAATGCAGATTGATTTTTATTATGAAAATAGACTAGTATTTATATTAAACTAAAAATGCTTAACGCAGTAACAATATCAAAGTTCATATATACAGTTTACTAGGACAAAGTGTTTAAATTACAAAACAGCAGATAAGCAATTGTGCAGTTTTTATTTCCTGCTAGAGCGAAGGTCGCCCGTTGAACTTACTACTGTAGGTCGGTATTGTGCATGGAGTGCAGAATTGCATTTTCCTGGTCTTTAACTCGTCTGATTGCGTAATAACACTGGCTTTTAAATTATGAATAATGTTTCGTAAATTTGGACTGAAATATATAGTTTTTAATCTAATTTAAACATATTAAATTTAGTAATTATGAGGCAAAGACTGGTGATTGCAACATTAAATTTTTCTTGCTAATAAATGGGAATTGCATTTAAAAACATGCAACTGGATTTCGTAAATTTTAGAAAATAAAATTTATGTGTGTTTAAATCAAGTTTAAACAGAAGACGTGTAGTTTATTCAATAATTTTTAATTTTTTGAAAAGTTTTTGATATAATTTTTGTAGAACCTATATTTTTATTACCGCAGAATAAACAGAACCTTAGACCTTAAATCTTGGTACCTTAGTTTTTGTAAAGTACTGGTTTTGCGGCTACTTGAGTTTTTTCTTTCGAAAATCATTGTCAGATTAAAATTATTCTTGAGGTCGTGCAAACCTCTAGTAATGTGTTCAATTAAAACATAATAATAGAGTTAATAGAGTTGAAAGCTCTTCGGGATAGGTAAAATTCGTCTAGATTGAAACAAACAATTTTAGCTGATGAAAGGTATTGAGAACATGGAAAACATGCAACCTGTTTATAAGATTTTCAGAACCAGTTTGATTAGTTTATCTTATTTTACAGCATGGATATACACAACGACACATCGACTTTAGCTCCAGAAGGAGCCAGAGCAATGCTGCTATTTTCCTGGTTTGACTATGCTTTGTTTGCGCTCATGCTGTGCGCCAGCACCATGATAGGCGTTTATTACGGATGCTTTGGGTCAAAGCAGTCTTCAACTAAAGAGTACTTGCATGGAGGGAAGACCATGAAGATATTCCCAGTAGCTATGTCTCTAACTGCAAGGTAAGTAGCTATTTCAATCAAAGATTTCTTGCAATCAAATAATTCCCTTGCAGCCACCTTTCTGGAATATCGCTCCTAGGGATACCCGCTGAAATATACATGCATGGTACGCAATACTGGGTGTGCCCTCTCTCCGCAGTTGTACTCATGCTGGGGATCGTTTATATCTACTTGCCGGTTTTCTATAAGCTGCAGCTCGCTAGCAGTTTTGAGTATTTGAAGATTAGGTTTGACCACAAAAGCAGAAGCCTCGCTTCGGTGCTCTTCGCTTTGACAACGCTACTCTATGTGCCCATAGTCATTTATGTACCCTCGCTGGCGTTCAATCAAGGTAAAAGAAGTTTAATTAGTTTTCTGTAGATCAGTTTATATTTCGATGGAAGAGTTAGTCGGGGAAGTATACACACAAAACGACCAGAAATCTGTTCCGGTATAAATCTTGATGGGTCCTTATTAAGACAAGGAAGATGAATTGGCTGTCATACAATATTCTAAAAAAAATTAATGACGAACCAGTTTAACACTACGAGATCTGACATTTTAATTCATATATTCGCCGCCTCCGGTTCTCTGTGTAGTGAAAAAGAGTCACTGTGACAGAGACTACTTAATACAAATTAAATTGTAAGACCATTTGGAAAAAGACCAACTATAACACCCTCTACGCGATGGACGATTAGTTAAGAACACAAGAAGAAGACGAAATATTCTGTGTACCTGAGACTTTAATTTTTTTAAAACGTCCAAAGGTAAATATTTTGACGACATCGAAACTATGCAGAACAATATGAGTTTTAGAATTGCGTTGCGACACGAAAGAAATGCTGGAATTCATATCAAGAACCTTTAAGGAGGCTATGCTGCTCAACCATGACGACGTACAAGTGGAAACGTGAATTAAATTGTCAGACCTCATCCTCCAAACTGCTTTACTGCTATAGGTAAAGACCAACTCTGCTTACAGTAACCGGAATAGAACTGTACAAGATTTGTCCTGTGGTCTGCCTGGTTTGTACTTTCTACACGACGCTCGGTGGGCTCAAAGCGGTTGTTCTCTCGGACACGTTGCAGTTTTGTGTCACCGTAGGCACCCTGGCCACGGTTTTTGGCATAGGCACCTATTCGGCAGGCGGGTTCGGTGCAATATGGGAAAAAGCCAACAACAAGGACAGGATCGAGTTCTTTAAGTAAGTTTTGATATGACCAGTAAGAAATGTATTAAATTGTTGAAATTTAGTTTGAGCCTGAATCCGACTGAAAGGACTACGTTTTGGACTATCGTGCTAGGGATGTCGGCCACGTGGGTGGGCAACCTGGGAGTGAATCCATCTTCAGTGCAACGGTTTCTAGCGGTACCTTCCTATGATGCAGCCAAGAAGTAAGTTCTTTGTTGGATAGTTAACTATAGCATCGATTATTTCATATTTCAAATTTAAGTATCTACTCTTTTTTTATCATGTTGTTAATGGATATATTTTTTTTGCCTGCCATCACACAGTGAACAGGATATTATGTAACCTTTCAAGGTTTTTTAAAATTCGCATTTAATTGTGTTGGTGGTGCATAATTAAGACTCTCTGTGTAGTCTCCTTAAACTTACCTTCTTTCAAGACTAATTTAAATATTACTATTTAAATCTACAGGTCTGTTCTAATCTTCGGAATCAGTACCATAATAACAAAGTCCATCATCTGCTTCTTAGGGTTGATCATTTTTGCCAAGTACGCCGACTGTGATCCTCTGTCTGCGGGTCGCATCAATCGTGCCGATCAGCTTTTGCCGTATTTTGTTTTGGATACAGCTGGACATTTGCCTGGACTTCCTGGTCTGTTTATCGCTGGAGTTTTTAGCACGGCTTTGAGGTTTGTACTTGTATCGTTGTTCATTTCGAACACATATTTTGAAGAATGTTTTCATTAAGGCTTACGTTTCAGCACTATGTCGACCAGTGTGAATGCCTTATCAGGCACCATTTATCAAGACTTTATCAGACAGCGCATGCCGCCCCACATATCAGAAAAAAGGGCCAGCAACATCATGAAGCTAATCTCGGTAGTAACCGGACTACTATCTCTTGCGCTGGTCTTTGTAGTCGACAAGCTCGGGGGTGTCCTGGAAGTATCACTAAGTCTACACGGTATCACTTTAGGCCCCCTCCTAGGGCTCTTCACAATGGGTATGCTGTGTCCTTCGGCTAACAAGAAGGTGAGATGGCACTAACTTCTAAAATACGATTAAAATTTACAAATTTAAGGGTGCCTTGTGGGGCGGAATTGGATCGACTGTGCTCACAACTATTCTTGTTGGGGGTAAGCAGTTCTACACCGTTAAAGGGGCAATCAAACACCCCCATAAGCCCCTCTTTACGGAAGGGTGCGGCTTCAATGTCACCTCCGTTCTTGATGCAGTCACTACGTAAGTGTTTAGGCTTATGTGATGTCTTGATATGTAAACTATGGTTTCAAAGTACATAAAAATGCGAAGTGGTAGATTTGATGCAATGGAGAAGCGAGGTAAAATCTGGACCAGGAAGACGACGCATTCTTGACCTAAAAGCATTCGCGACTGAATACGACTGAATTTAAATATTTTGGTATTTTAGTCGGAATTCAGTACGTCACCAGGTCGAATTAGGGTGTTTTTGCCGTTTTGGGATCGGTCGTTGCTACAATTTTTTTTACTTTTGCTTGATTTTGACAACCTCAGGGAATTTACCTACACATTTAAAGCTACAGTTGACTTTAGTCGAATATTTGGGAATTTTCAACGTGGCGCATTCATACATCCCTTGACGCTTTCCCATAGAACGACTTTCTTAGGTGCTCGGAGTCGCTGTATCCCGAGGCTGCCATTGTTAAAGCTTATCGTTTTGTTCCCGAGCTATAGATTGTCGAATAAACTCCGAGTGGTGACTTCTGAATTTAGTAATAACGTTTTGCCGAGGCCGACCAAATTGCTGCATTCCAAAGTTAAATAATATAGGTTATGTTAATTTGGAAATGCATATTGCGAATTGCTGCGCTGTTGCATTCGTTGCTTTCTAATTGAGAAATTAGCAGCTTTACGCCGTCTTTAGGCACGTCCCCTTTGTGATTGCTTTAAGCGACTTCGACTAGTTTCTGTAAGCCCCGTCAGAAGTCCATTAATACTTATTTCCCGTGAACCAAGAATCATTCTAGGATCGCTTTGTATAGCGCAGCGTTACGTCACGATCATGAGCTGTCGATCTGCGAGAATTAGCTGAACTACTTCCCACAGCCGCGCCCAACGGCATCTACAGGCTTAACAACAGGTGGCGCCTACGAATTATACGAATTTGACCAGATACTTTCTGGGTACAAAGTGTTGTGACACCCGCGAGCGAGCATTTATGCAACTAAAAACCCGCTCCGTTTCTGTTGAGCTGCTGGAGCAATTTTTTTTAGTTGTGGGAGAGTAAATCCGTTTCCTCCTGTAAGAATGAACAGAAACAAAAGAGAATTGAAAATTATCAACCCGTTTTTGTGATTTAAAATGATATTCTTCACCATGTTATCCCTTGTCCTAATAGTAAATTAGGGGTGCATTATCAGCATAACCCAGAGCTAACGAAAGCAAGTTCTCCCTATTCAACAAATCGTAAAACAAAGTTATGCTCATTGCAATACTGACCTCTCTTTTGCAGACTTGTCTATTTTGATTCCCTACTTATGAGTCAAAATAAAATTTTGAATCTTACATAATGACAATGTCTCATCCCACATGGTGGTTAACAAAAATTTAAATATCTTCCGTTCTCGCTAGATTTTTCAAACGGCGTTAACTTTGGCTAGTTCTTTCCCGTAACGTGAATGGTAGCCAACTGAGATTTAATTTTTCCTGTACTTACAGAGTCGCTCCAGTGGACGAACCAGAAAGCCCCCTGGGAGTGTTTTTCATATCGTTCTACTTCTTTACGCTCATTGGAGCGCTTATAGTTCTAATCATAGGGCTTCCAGTTAGCTGGGCGACCAGAGATGAAAAGGAAGCCGAAGTTGACCCTGACCTGCTAAGTCCGTGTATTTACTGGATGCTATCGGAAGATCAAAAGAGAAAGAGAGAGCTACAATACCAACCCGTCGAGCAAGACCTCAAGCTGATCGTGGAAAAGGAGAAAGAAGAAAATGAGACTATTACACAAGCTAATTTAAAAGATGTATTTTAAAACATGACATTAATAACATGGAGTTAATTATAATATCTAATTTTAATGTAATTCTGCAGTACCTCGCAATAGTACCTAATTTATATAAATATAATCTAATTTATGCATATTATTGGTTTTTTATTGTTGAAAAATATAAATCCAAAAGTTCACCGTAAAAATAAGAAATACAAAGAAGAGGAAAGCTCTCAGTTCAGCTTATTTATTATGGTTTGATACACACTGCAAGTTAGTCGCATCACTAAACTTTATGAATCTAGTTTTGTTAGTAAAATTTGTAACACAAGTTACTAATCTCATCTGTATCTAGATCACTAATTACCTTGATGGAAACCTAGGTCTGAGAGGAATTATGTTTTTGTTACGTCAATATTTGGTGGCTTTGTGAATGTCACAACTATATCAAATTTTGGAAATCCCGTTTCTGCATCATATTACTTTTGCCTCCATAAAAAAGACAAAAGAATTCTTCACTTGGCGGTAAGAAGCGCCTACTTTTTAATACTTATAAAACTGAATTTAAATGTAATCAAACATCTATCGTTTTTGAAGTTGTGACCACGCTGTCAAGTTGAGTGAGGCGATGATTTTGCTTCAGAGTGAGTTAGAGGTGAAGAGTTACATCTTACACGAGGTGTTGTTGTTTTCGCCGAACACTACGGCTCTAGACTGAAAAGTTAATAAATATGTCTGGCTCTGGGGAGCAGTATAGTTAGTGCATGAAAACGAGTGACATTAGTAAATCTCTTTATGAGTTGGACAATAGAATGGCTAGAAGGTTGTGACGCAGAAAGCAACGAAAAACCACTGTCAGGGAAAACCTTCAACGGTTAGAGGGTCTAAAGAGTTCAGCTATAAAAATAGGCATCTGGAACGTCGGCAGTACGTACGAGATGGGAAAGTTCCGTACCACCATCAAGGACATGAAGAAGTTGACCGTTGACATTATGGGAATTAACGGGATATGGTTGTCTGAAATCAGATAGTGTTGTGTGGAAGAATACGCAGTCTATTAAGTTGGTAACGACTATAGCCAACATCACTTCGGTGGAAATGTAGGGAAATGGAAGAAATAACTAATAGACAGAATGTCTTCAACGCGACAAGAAGATCAGTGAGGCTATCGACAGGAACAGACAAAGAGTTACCGGAAACATCGTTGGCGATCGTGGTAATCAGACATTGAACCTAGAATATAAGGTCAAGGTTAGAGGGAAATACGTAGAGAAGCTATTTAAAGACCAACAAATACATTCTGCTTGAACTAATGATGCCTAAATTTACCGCAAATATTGATATCATGAATTATAGTAACAGTGTAAACAATATTTGTTGTTGAAGTGAGTATCGTGGTAATAAACATCGATCCTCTGTCGTCTATATCATCAACTGTACAAATTAAGCAAATCGTTCTGGGTAACAAGATATGTTATTCTAAACTTAATGATCAAAAGTACTTTATAGGGCGTTACCTTTAAAATGTGTATATATTGAATTGTAATGCGAAAGTTGGCCCCACGTTGGGCGCCATATAAATGTACAGGGTTTGGCAGAGTAAAGTATCCATTTTAAATCAAGCCTTATTTACTAATATCTGAGCTTTTAATTGAAAATCGAAGAACAGAACACACAGCAATTCTATTTTTTATTTGCAATGAAATTTGAACTGTAAGTTGTCTACGTGAAAGGCGCCATATAACGCTTACTATTGCCAAATATTTTACTTTTACTTACAATTTCTTAAAACGCACACAGGCAGCTCTTGACCAAAGTTCTGATATTGCTGAGGTGATTAACTACGAGTCAGCATTTACAAAATTTTTGCTAAACCTAGCATACAAGAGAAAAAATGTTTTTAATTTAAGTAAAGCTATTCTCAATGTTAAATAAACTAAATCATGCTTTTGGAGCGAGCTGGAACTCCGGCAGGAGCCGAAACCCTCTGGATACCTTGCAGAGCTGTGATTACCTGAAGTCGAAAAGTTTATGCGCTGTCCTTCATTAGCTTGAAAACGCCACAAAGTAGGATCCGACGTTTTAGTAAACACCTACTTAATTACTTGGAAAGTGCATAAATATGCTACTCTGGGCAATACAAGGATTAGGGAAGTGAAGTAGACGCCTACACACGCGTCCCGCCTTACAATTCGAGAATCCGGCAGCTCGCCCCGCGGTCATGCAGAATTTGCAGCTTCCATCTAGTCTCCGAGGGCCGCTTTTAGAGTGCGCGCTGGAATTGGTAATTTCAACTTATGTTTGCGGGAGCGGCGTTGCTACTTTAGCGGCGATTTTGACGAGCCCCTGTGACGACTGGACGGCAGGCATCTGAAGCTAAATCATTGAATGTGCTGGTGAATTTATATTTGCGTCTTTGAGCATCGGACTCGACACAACTTATAGCTCCTGGATTTGCAAATTATACATTCGAGCAAGGGGCTCTTTACAGGAACTTTGTTTTGACAGATTAACTTTGCTATCTACCTAGATCGATGCGCATTCGAAAAAAAAACAGTTTATTAAATTAGAGAAACTATCGAAACTATCCTTTGTGAGCATTTGCCTTAGGAATCCAGAAGTTAATATACAGTGTGTTAACTAGAAAGATCTCCAAACTTATCAATACGATTTTCCGTGCGCACTCGACTTAGGGAAGCAGGCGTTAATTAGCAGAGGATTAAGTAATCGATCTCCAAATTGATCGCTACGATTTTCTGCGCACATTCGACAGGGCAAAGGGTTAACTAGTAGAATGGTTTTCAAGCGTATCAACACTATCTTCCGTGCGCATTTGACTTGGAAACCAGGTGTGAATTATAAGAAAATCACCTCTAAGCTTAGCAACACGATTATTAGAGTGCTTTCGGCGGACGTGAATGTATTTCTGGACATGATGGACTGAAAAAGCGATTGCCCGAGGCGCTAGTTACTGGATGTTAGTACTATAGGGTTCTGTGCTGACAGTTTCTCGCTCACAACGATTAAGCACGAGTGACGGCTACTAGTGGAGTGACACGGGTCAAGAGTCAGTGTACGAGATTGACCCGGCATCGCTCTCTTATATTGGTTCAAGGCTTTCTTTCACGTCGCATATCTAGGAAAACCTAAGTGGGGTCAACAGTGGGTTTGCAAAAACTTACGTGTTGCTGGCCCACACCTAAAATACTTGGTGCAATCGGCTACATCTTGATGTGACCATCTGGCTTTCTATAACCTATTTTTGAACTCGTATACTTTCGTGTCGTGTCTTGTCGTGACTGGATCGGTTTTGTGGCGAAGATAGCACCGCACAGATTGATATCAGCTATTAATCATTTTCAAACAATTTGCAGGAACGCGAAACGTCATGTTTTATTTTTAAAAGTATAGTAAGATCTGGATATTGTTTATTTAAATGAATGTAACTGCGAAATTCATGTTGGACTGCTGGAATAGGATAGTTATTCTTGAAATAAGCTTCCTCAACAAAAGTGCATTGAATATGCGATCAATTCTCCATTTTGTTAACTTTGCCGAATCTGGTACAACCTAATGCTATATTTAAAAAATAAAGTTGCAATTTTAGTTAGCAGGGTTGAATGAGACAATTCACATAAAATAATTTTTTCTAAAATATTAATTTTATTTTAGTTTGTTCTTTTGTAGATTTGTGAAATAAATAATTCATCAAATAAACTTCTATTAGTCTATTCTTTTTATTTAACTCATAAACATAAAATGCCTTGACAATCTTGACCGGGTAATGACTTCTTGATCTATTCTTTTGTTGCATCAAGGTGTTGCTTCATGGAATAAATTTTTCTAGAGTGCTTATTTTGTCTATGGTATATTCAGGTTTTCATAAAAATAAGCAATGGTTTTACTTAAATGAGATTATATATCAGCATTTACCGCTTAATTGAGGTAAAAATATTTGTTGTAAGAACTTGAGCTTATTCACCTTTGTCCAGGCTTTGTACTTTTTTGTTCATAAAATATACTTCATTCTTGGTGATTCATGGTATGTAGATACTATCGGCAAAATTTATATATGATTGCAAAAACTGTTTCTAGTTGTAGGTATAAATATTTATTATTATGAAAGTGATTAAAAGCCACATCTCATTAAGCAAAAAATATTGTACTGACCCGTTTTGCTACAAATCGAGAAATTTATGTCAAACGCCGTAGCCGATTAGGGCTGTCAGATAAATTAATCGCTCTGACCAAAGCTGTCCATTTTTGTTACGACCAGCAGCAGTCCCGAAATCCGCGAAAATCGTTAACCTAATTAGCATGCACGCGGCATAAATCGCTCAAAGGCTGCATACACTAAATAATTATTTTTAGCAGCTGAGCAAGGCGTCGGCCAAGCGCATTTCGAAAAACCGATCCGATTGCTGTTTATCGAGCTCTAGGAACGCGGAGTCGAAATTAAGCCCTCCGCGGAATTAACATATCCATAAATAAATTCCGCTTTGGCGAGCGCGCATTTTTCGATTATAAATTACGGAATGGGTCAAAAATTGTGCTCGTTCCGGCTGGCGTTCACTCTATCCGCATCTCCCCGTCCCTCTCGCAGAGACCGTCTTGTCGGATTGCTCCCGGGTTGTAATTTGAAAAAGTAAATTAGGTTCTATGAAGCCTCTCTCGTGCATCGTCTTCGAGATTTCTGGACTGTTTAATTGTAGAAGCGATTAAGAAGATTGATTGGTTTTTAAAAATAAGACAAATGAGGTGGAAAATTATGAATTTCAATTACAATTCAGAAAATGCCATTTAATAGTATATGTTGATACCAAAATGTGCCAAAATAATTGCCAAGCTATTGCGACTACATGCCCACATTTAAGGGCCCACCAGATATAGTAGACGGCATGGGTTCTTTAGTAGTTCTTGATTTCATCAATCATAGAAATGGGCGCCAATAAGTATTTAATACAACAAAATATGCCCCGATAGATACGAGAACTCATAAACTCAAAAAGCTTAGCTATAATTACTAGAATCTGAAATGCATATAAATTACGACCAAGTTATAAATAAGTTTACAGTAGTTAAAGCATTGATATCAATAGTAAAATATATAACAGTCAGCAATATACTATTAAACATAATAAGCTCAAAAAATTCAAACATTAATAGCCAGTAATATAATCATAATTACAATTAAAGCTTATTAAAAGCATGCGATGCACTCCAAACAACGATACTGTATTTAAATTAACATTAAGACAAATAACACGCAATTGTAAAATTACAAAACGAATACATAGTAAGTAAAACTCGAAAAGGGCTAAAGGACCCCAAATCGAAATTGCTTTGGCCCATGGCACAAACGAAGCAATGCACGCTCGAAATAAATAGCTGTTTGTACTTGACAATGTGTTTGCCTAGGCAGATATTCCACAGCGGCAACAATGTTGATGCAATGGTATAGAGAGCTGAAGGCGTTACTGCACTACGAACGGACATCTTTTACCGCGGTAAATTTACAAGCACAAACAAATAATGGGCGATAGCTGGAATGCAGTTCATACTCGACGACAAACAGATGATCGTTGCAACAAATCTTGGCCGGGAAATGGTTCCGTCACGTTCCGTCACGTTCCGAACGGACTCAAAATATTTCTACACGCAATGTGACACTGGCCCTATCAGGGCTACGGCGGCAGGTTGATAAAAAATAGACAGCGACAATTCAAAGATTTTTTTACGAAAAATTAGTATAAAATCACACGCGATAATTGGATAATTCCAGGGCGGCGCTGATGTAAAGTATTACTTCACATGCTGGTTGCGAAACAGTAGATAGCGAGATGATACAGGGCGTTCTTTTGCATGAAGTCGGCCGTATGACGATATGAAATTTCGTGAATGAGTATCTTTAATGTTGAAAACTGTTTATTAGGATGCTTCTGCATCAGCATCGACTGTTTGTTGACAACTAAATTAATTTAAGCATGACAGAGAGAGCCCCAAAGATGATTCGAGGAATGGAATACCTGTAGCGGCGCAGAACTCTAAAACTGCAGCCAAACTTAGTGACGTAAGATAGGCGAACTAATCTTAAAGTGGAAGCCAAGATTCTACATATTGACGAGAAATCGGTTAGATCCAAAAAGCGAGCATGTAATGGTAGACCTCGACGACGACAGTTCATCTGGGCTTCGAATCTTTTCCTCTCTCAGCATATTTTTCGGATTTCGGATTTCTTATTGTTGAAATAAGATGATTGTTTCGTCCCTATTTCGGGATGCCAAACTTAACTAAGAAGTCTTTGGTACCTTAGTACTTTACAATTTATGGTTGTCTACCTAGCTAGTTTAATATGCATGGAACTCTTTTAAATACCCAGTCGTGGTTAGGAATGATCGCTATTTGTCAAAAAACAGGATGCTGGTCTGCACCTGTGGTGTTCATGTACTGAAACTGACTTAAAACATATGCACAGTAAGTCAATTTGTTTACACAAATATATTGACCTTAACACACAGATACTAATAATAGAAAACATAAGAAAATAGGGTTAAACCTTAAAATGGATGGTTATTCCTGAACAAAAATGTACAGTAATAATGGACAATCTACTGGCGATATAGAGCGAGGCTACTACCAAGTACATATAACATATATAAAGCAATATTAAAGTAGTACATCAAAATAACTGCATTTAAAAACGCGAACGTTAAACTGCCTGAAGCTGGAACTGCACGCGATTGAATGCCAAAAAAAACGGGCGCAATTTACGTATGTAAGCGTATTTCTTTAAGTTAGCGCGATTATAACACAGCTGTCAAGTCCTATTATCGCTGAGGATACCATTAATTTCTGTATGTGTTAAGTTGCCTGGTATCGGGGTTGAAAAACAGCAAGCTACCTTCGAAGTGGGGTCACCCTGGGTTACGTCACCAAACCTTGAATGGTGCGGCACTTGGAAATTTACTACACACGATGCGAGGAAATTCCTGGCTGCTACTCCAGTGCTGTGATGATGGCTGATGTGGCGGCAACAACAATGGGGGCCACGAATATACGTGGCTGCTTTTCAATTGGTACACGATAAATGGCGTTTTCTGGACATTCAAACGTTGCTGGCTAGATACAAACTTATGCAACAACTTTAACACTTTAAAGCTCCCTTAAGTCGCTTCTATTTATTTCACAGCAGGCGATTTCGCACATTGTATTAGGAGCCACTCGCTAGCGTTCGCCCTTGGGTCTGTCATGCAAGCGACTGCCATTCTCCGCGAACCGACTTAGAAGTTTATCAGTGCATCTGTGAAGTTAAGCTTCGCTGCACAAAGCCGAATTCGCATACTTTCAACTATGTTAAACTATCATGTTGAATCCCAACTAACGATAAACAAGCATGCAAATACAAAGTGGCTATATGGATAAACACCCCAAGCGAGACCCAGACTTCTGTTTCATTGTTAGGAAAATTGAAAGCTCAGTTAGAAAGTCAAGACGCAGACTTCTAAGGAGATTATAAAGCTGAAACATTGATGTCTCAAGTACGTTGACTTGACAGCAAACTAGATAGAGAATACCTAAAATGTGCTTAGAATGTCAGAATTGAAAATAATAAAAAAAGTTTTTTCCTTTCCTTCGTATAGTCCTTATGTGGTGTAAATCGAACCTTCCACAATTTCAGATTAGGTTTTTTTAAAAGAACTGCTTTCAAGACGCTTCCGTAGTTTAAAAGTAATCACAGCTCATTTCAGCAGCGGGAAGTTGCTCAAATACTGAAATATCTGTTTATTTCTCTAGAGAGAAACTAGTTGTAAACTCGATTTGCTCCTCTCAGCAATCGATAGGCAAATAAGAGAGACGTCCGGGCGACAAAAAATTCGCTGACGAAACGATACGCGTTGCGCCAGCAAGAATCTGTTTGAGATGTCGGCGAGAACTGTAGGTTTTTAACATCTCACTAAACCTGAAAGACGTCTCTGTTTGACTTGTTAGCGTAACCGTGAAACCCGGATTACGACGGTGATTTCAGCGCAAAGTTCTTCATTGCTCCGTCATGCAGGTTTCAGGAGCAGACATATCTCCAGCTGTTAAACAGTTCGGAATTAGACAGCAATTGGCAAAGCTTTAGAAGCTAGGTATTAATCATAATACCACACATTTATTATAGATATAATTTAAATTTAGAAACCCATAAAATACAATACTAAAAAATTGGGCTTGTTAAAAGCGAAAAGAGCAAATAATCTCGGCGCGGCGCCTCCACCCAAATTTGCATATAAAATTATCAAGCTTCGTTTAAATTTACGGATCAGTGAAATTATAAATTTACCAAAGTTTTGTTTGAACCAACCAGTGAGAAGCAGGCAGTAATGATCGTTGATGAATTACTCATACTTTTGGAAAATTTATATTGGAAAAGTTGAATATTGGCAAATCAATATGGTTTAATAAAACATTCAAGTATTTTACTATGAAAAGTTTAGAAGTGTCTATTGTTATGAAATTATTTTAATATACTAGATAGATGAATATACTCTCATGAATTTCTACGATGCTTGTGATGATATGATGGTTAAACTAAGTATTATGTTGCGTAACTTTCCTGATATTATAAATTTACCTGAATCACTTTATTCTCGCGATTTGCTCGTTACCTCTCAAATGTAAATTCAGGAATAAACAGTTTATAGAAAATAATCGTATAATGGTTTTTTAACTAAATACATAATAATTCTAGATTAAGGAAACATAATATTATGTTCATAAAATATTGTAAAATAAGATTCCCTTCGAAGTATTGATGCGAAGTTCTGTTATTCATGGGGCGCTAGGCAACCCATACGACGCTGCTGTTCGTTTCGGTTACGCACCCTGAAACCACTGCAAGGAAGTTCAAATGAGGTAGAAGGTCCACTCGTTTCACTGGAAATGGTTAGATCTGAAACAGGCTATATCTGCGCTTACCGATAATGGCGGGTTTTGTTTACAAATTTACTGGCGGACAAATCTCACTTGATCAGATGAATTACGGTGCTAGTGACGGTCATAAATAGTGTATTGCGCCAGGCAGGTTATGGCGCTTGCTTGGTACCTACGTTTGGGTTTCCACAATGACTTAAATGGGCAAGGTTTACCTTGAGCGGAATCCGCTTCTTTGTAACCTAATTTAGCATATGCTGCTGAAGAACCCCTTGGTTTGCCTTCGGATGTTCCTTGGGAAGGCTTCATTGGACTGACAAAGCTAGGAATGCAGGCATGCCAGCTATGTAGAAATATTTAGTTTAACTGGAGCTATGGGGGTGCTCTTCTTTTACGAGTTTTAAGAAAACGTTCGCCGATTCGGGCCTCCGTTACATGTTAACGCAGTCAGGTATAGAAATAAGCCACAACGTTTCGGGGATACCGTAACAGACGGGCTTGTATTAGGTTTAGGTAGAAGTTTACGGATTCGGGTCTCCGTTACACGTGAACTCGGTCGGGAAGAGGAGAGGGGAAGTCCAGGGACTCAAGTCTCAAGTCTCAAGTAATTGAAATGGATGCGGAAGTTGCTTATATACTTTTCAGTGCCCTAGCCATCGGAGCCTTTCTAGAGGGGGTTGGAGACGGACTGCGTGGCGTACCGGTTTACACTAGGTTTGCGCATATCTGCTAAAATCGCCTTATGGAAAATCCGAAAGCTATTCATATTTCTAGCACACTATTTGTGCCTTAGGTAAATTTGACGCGGGCGCTTATGTTACAAAACTTTATAGAATGTAAGTGTAAGCAATGAAGCAGTTATAAATAATAAAATTAGGTTAGATATTAATATACTGTTATGGTTGTAAAAGCCCAAGCATAGTTCAAATAAAAAAATAATTATCAATTAAGGCAATTTTCAAACAAATAAGATAAAATCAAACTCATGTAACAATTTGATACAGAACTTCGAGGTTCATAAAGTTAATCGACAACCGAGTTAAATTAACACATAATTCTATGTTCATCGTACTTAACTTGTTCGATGGAGGATATGGACAAAGCAAGTGATTAACTATATGCAATTTTTGTGAAATTTTTGCTGTGCTACAGATGAATTTGAAGGAAGCAGCCCGAGAAGGATTTATCCTTAGTGTGTCTCGGATAAGTGCGATAGTGACATGTCAATACGCTGATTTCAATTCTGTGTTAAGTTTCAAGATAACCAATAACGATGTTCATAATATTAGCATTATAAGTTTCAATATTTTTGACAATTAATATAAATGATACTTTTGCTACGGATTTAACGTTATTCCCATTGTTTGCTGCTACAAGGTCGATGTTAATATTGTGCTTTAGTTAGTTCTCTTAATTCTTTTGAAAGTGAGTGTTTACATCAGCTCCTAAAATAAAACCTTTGCATTTGTTAACCAAACAATTGCATATTAAATAATAGTATTTAACATTACAAGCCAGGTAAAACAGTTTTTACTGGCGATAGGATTGGGATGACTGGCGAGCCGTTAGGCGAGCCTGTCATATCCTTGATCCAGTAAAAATGGTTACCTGGTTTGTTTTGTTGAATATTTTATTTGTTTCTCACTTGTAAATAACTAGAAATTTACCATTTATTCAAAATGTCAAACAGACAAGCAACTAAATTCATCAATATGACACATACTAAGTAAGACAACTCTGGCTTTGCACGCTATCATTTATCTATGAGCACGCTTGTAAAATATAACTGGCTAGCCAGTAAATTTTTTACTGGCTAGCCAGTTAAGAAACATTTTCAAGGTGAATACAGTGACTTGATAAATTGATGTTTACAAGTGAGGAACAAATAAATGCTTTTACTTGCGTTTATAATTGTCAAACTAGCAACGGTCAAAAGTTTAAACGTTTCTCTGGCAAAATGGCATTATCTCCAACATGAACTGAAAACTTACGACAAGCCGTTTCCCTACAGCTGGAAGAAACTCTTGTAATGATATGCAAGTTTGTCTGGTGGTGTTTACATACCTAAAACAAAGAGACTTGAGCAACTTTACTGCACAAGAAGTCTTAGAGCTTTGGACAACTCTAAAAATGTCAGACATCGAGAAAGGTTAATGAACTGAAGTTTTAATGACAAAGATTCTTACCTCAAAGGTTTGTTTGATTGTAAAAACTGTTATGTGATCCCATTTTAATAAAATATTGGCTTATTTTATAAGAACCCCCAAAATCTAAATAAAACAAGCATTCTAGATATTTTATTCAATTACACAGCACTATCACGCAAGAAAGAACATGTCAAGAAGCCATTAGCCGGCGAAAAGATTGTAAAGGCATTTTAGACATGCCTCTGACTAAAAAATAAGGCAGTTCATTGTCTAAATTAAATGACCCTCAACGTAAAGGCCAATTGTAATTATTGCATTGCAATCAATATCAGTTTGATTTAAAATAATAGCGAAAAACAAGAGTAGTAGAACCGGAAGGAGTGAGAATTGATATGATCTAATCAATGGGTATATAAATAAATTTTATTTATTTAAATTTTGTTGGTTATGAAAATTACTCTTCATATATCTTTGCTCAAATATTTGCTCTCTTAACTTAACCTCTAAATATAGATGTTTATATACTACTCTTATTCTTCCTCTTTTTCTTAACAGCCGTCACCCCTATTTCTGTGTAGCTCCTTCCTTACGTAGTCTATACAACGTCTCTGGGGTTGGCCAATTTCTCTCCTATGTGTCCAAATGATTCAGATTGGGATTCGTTTGGTCCACCTATTTTTGCCCTATCTTGCAACTTGTCCCACCCAACTCCACTTTACGGTCGCTATTTGATGTATGACGTTCTTTTATTTTATTAAGTTTTCCGGCTTATTAATTATATTTTATTAATTTTTGACATTTACAATATTAATTTAACATATTGAAAACAAACTAAATAACCTTATTATACATATATCAAATGCCAAATATTCCCTACAATAGAGATTATAACTTCTATACTCAGTTTTATACGATTCTATCTGCGAAAAAATTAATGCTTAGTTGATCCTGATATCTTCGTTAGTGCAACTTTTAAATCAATTGGTTACTAGTTTTCAATAGTATTAGTATCAATTGGTATCAATAGCAACACTGGTACTTAAACAGAAAACTCCCTGAAAGTAAAGAGCTTGAGGAGGATAGTTGTCAAACTAACATGGAGGAAACACAATTGGTGTGTACAGAAGACGCATTTGTGACATATTAATCATATAACATTTTAGTTAGAATTAGAAGCTTAGTTTCTGTTAATTTAAGGTCCTTAATTTTGATATTTTGATTGGTCGGGGTGGGTCACTCATATTTGTAAGTCTTTTCGGCTTTTGCGTTTAACAGCGAAGACTAGTCCTAGTGTTCAAACGCAGTGCCACAGCTTCTCTCGTGGGAATGATCTCAAACTTTCTGTTTTTTGTTTTTACATTATTTTCTAGAATTTTTACAATTATTGAGTATGTCCTTAAAGATAGAATCCGCAATAATATTTTAAGACAGATAAGGGGCGTAACGAATGCAATGGAAAGAATAACATACAAGTGGAAATGGGCTGTGTACGTGACCGAGGGAAGATGGACTCGAAGACTTCTAGCGTGGAGACTGGGATCTTATGCTTACAGGAGCAAATGTTGACCTTCAACTAGTTGGACGCATGACCTAAAGCGCATAAGATAATTGAATTCAAGCAGCTCAATATCGTAGTAATTGGATTCCTTTACGGGACGGGACGTCTATGTTCAACATTGAACCTTAAAGGAAAAAAAGACTACGTGATGAAATGATGCGTTTTCTAAGTTTCTACTTCAATTAATTTTTTTTTTGTATTCGCTCCCCAAACTGGTTACTTTGGAAACTGTCTAGGATCCTCAAAATGGCCATTTAGAGGCCCTGTACTTAAAGTCGTCATGGCAACATTTTAGGACACTCAAACATTAGTTGCCATGACGACTTTAAGTACAGGGCCTCTAAATGGCCATTTTGAGGATCCTAGACAGTTTCCAAAGTAACCAGTTTGGGGAGCGAAAAATACATTTTCGCGCGGCCTCCTAATATAATGCCTCGTTAATGGTAATTGAAACTTCATATTATAATGTTTGGAGAGCTAATACAAAAAAAAGTTGTATGCAACACGTCCTCAAATGGCTTTAGAGGACTCATCCTCATATTACGGACTCGGCTGCGCTTCGCTCCGCCTCGTCCGGAAACATTACGACTCGTCCCCTAAAGCCTTGCTTTGAGGACTAGTTACATAAAGTACTATTAGAATCTTTGAGCAAATCGTTTTGTTAGGACATTTTTAGATTGTACGAACCTACGGCTAATTAGCGTTATTTCTTAAATTACGACCCCACTTGTATATGAGTTCTTCGAATTTCGCCTGGATTTGAGCATATCGAGTTTCGTGCAAGCATTTAGTGGCTTCTAGTGCTCACAGCTGTGTAGTCCGCTTACAGCTAACGGTTCCGAAGGAACTCATTCTGTGTATCTCTGTTGCAATCTGTTGGCGCGCTAGAATATAATTATCGATCCGTCTGCGAGGCGCGTTTCTGTACGTTCCGTGGCGTGAATTTAGAGACGGATGCCATGGGTGCGAGAGAGCAAGCTTCAGCTATTCTGCCACACCACTTTATCGGTCGCACGGCTCTGCGTGCATTTTTCTGTGAAAATCGATCCAGCGTCTGAAAGTAACAGTTGGTTTTTGAATTGGCGCTCCCGAGACGTTTCCCTGCAGGGATTGCGCTCGCGAGAATTTTTAACGTTTTATTTCTGTGCTATTTTAACGCCTAACGGTCCTACCTTGGTTTGTGTGATGTGCACCGCTTGTTTTGTTCCGTACACAAGTGTGGAGCTTCTATCACGTCGTTTAACGGATTATCTGTGAAAACTCATTAACGGCTTATTATTGTTTCGCGAAGCAATCGCTTATGGTTTCTGTCGTCCTGCCAATTTACCGTGCGATGCTTCAGTGTCGCTTTTAGTAGTGGATAATACCCCATGGCTTCATCCGCCCGCAGCTCGTTGAGTTGTGGCAGTATCCTTTCCGTTTCGTCTATGCAGGTCTGTAAACAGCAGCTCTTTCCAGTAGCATGGGACATCAATTTGCCGCACAGCCAAGCTCTTTAAAGGTATATTACGTTGTATTACATTTTACAGTGCAAAATTTAACATACTAGTGTGTTGTGCTTAAGCATTATAGCTATTTACCTGTCATTACAATTCATTTACCGTCAGTTTACATGGTTGCTGTTTAGCTTTAAGCAGTGGCCCTTGTCATGTGTCACAACCGCTACTTATTATAGTTGAATCTCGCCTTTATTACCGCTATTTGACTATAGTTTGATGTTGTTATCGTTTTTCAGTAATTGCAATAGTTGATGTCACGTTTACCGAATAATTTCAATAGATTACGATGTTACGCAATTTACGTAACTGCCGTACACTAAACCATTTCATCTTTTTATGTGCATTTTTGACATATATTCAAATACCTTTCATGTTAATTTAACTGTGGTTTTCTTTGTTATTGTGCATGCGTTGTGCGTATTGTATTTTACAGTGTAAGAGGAGTTTGGCAGCTGATCAAGTGGATTTTTGAAAGGTAGGTCCGATGGTGTTAAAACGGCTCGCTAACCAGAATACTGCCAAGATTAAAGTCGAAAGGTGAACTTTTGCATTTTTCTAGAGCAGGAAATGTGGTGGCGCCTTATCATTTTAGATCTGTTTACTGTTTATTAGGCCGTTGCCATGTGTGATCTCGTGTTGGACCACCACTCGTTCCACTGAAGTTTAGGCGGCAACTTCTTTGTAATGGGCTGGGCAGCGGTCTTATGTGAGCTACATTCCATTTTTTGTGAGTTATTGTACGCGCTATCTGTTTAGCTTTATTTTAGCTTTTCATGAACTGGCGAGTTGTTGTAATTGTCGATTTAGCCCGTTACAGTTTTAACAATTTTGATTTATAATTTGTATATTCTTCTTTTTGAAAACTTACCTTATATAATTTTAGAGGGGACTACTTCCTATTCATCTTTTTGGAAGATTAAATCTTTGGCTTGCTTTTCATTTTGTGGGACGTTCTTTTTGAAGGTAGCTTTGTTGCACGCTTTGAAGGAGGGTATATCGTCTACAATTGTCCAAAATCGGGTTTAGACCTTTATGATGGTTTTGTGATTTGCTATAATTTATTTAGTTAACCCATAGTTTTACGGTATTTAAAAAACAACTTATCTTTTAGCAATGATATTGCAAGTACGGAACCGTTTACAGCCCTCTTTTTGCGTGGTTGACGTGTTACTGGGTTTATTTTCGGCCGTAATCATGAACTTACCGAATTACTGATCGAGCTGTTCTTAGTACCTTTGCCTGCTCAAGTGCACCTCATACACTGGAGAGTTGTAGATTGAAGAAGAATTAGAAGTTCAAAGTTAACTATTTTCATAAGAATTAAAAATATGAAATTAACGAAATTAAAAAAAAAAAGAAAAATTACATTAAAAATAGCGAACAGATTCCAGTAATTTACTTCAGAGCTTGAATACGCTTTTTTAAAATACTTCTTTGTTTATTGTGGGTTCTCATCTACGCCTTGTTGCATGTATTTCAATCTCAGTCTTTTTCTAGCTTTCTTCGTTCCATTAATTTTTCTAGCGTGGTTTTAAAATTGCCTCGTTTCTTACAAAGTATCCGCTTAGTAATATCTCATTTTCTGGACTTGCATTTGTAAAGCCAGCTTAAATATTTACTAGCCGTATGGTCGTGTCTGAAATCTTTCAGTTATTCGAATTTGGACCACGCGAGAGGAATGCATCCCGTATGTAGGCAGTCTGCTTTAAAAGAAGATGTGAGGCACAATACCGGTTTACGTGTGTAGATTCTATAATTACCAGAAAATTTCTTTTGATCACATTTCGATTTAGTCGGATATAAGGAGGGGTTTAATTAAGCACATCTTTCAAGTGCTGCGAAGTATAGCACGGTCGGCGGTTTCTATCGAATTTGTAAAGAGGCTTTGCCTTCTTCAGAATAGGAGACGTTCAAGGGCACCCCATCTTACTTATGCCGCCGTTAGTGGTGACGGCTATCACTCTCTCACACACAGCAATGAACTTCCAGATCTTCTGAGATTGTGACAGGCATCTGTTTTCCGTTGCTGTGTTTATTTAGGGTGCTTTACGGGCCTTACAGACTTAGTAAAAATTGTAAGTTGCGGATATTTTTTGTTTTGTATCACCAAAGTGACGTTACCAGCCAAGGGTATTTACCCCAAATATCTCGTAATTTGAGCCGGTCAGAACGGAGCTGTAAAATGCATAATATTTTTATAGCTATTTAGCCAGTTACGAAACACCTCATTTTGTTGTAATTCCATTAAATGAACCTTCAACATTTTATGAGGGACATTTATATCTAAGTAAGAAATAATAACGATGGTAGATTCTAACAAAGTGAAAAGGAAAGAGGACGAATAAAGCTGAAAACTGGAAACTGGAAAAGGTCCACAATCTAATTTCTTGTTAGAACAGACTTCAGATTTCTTTTATGGTTGGATTTAGTAGAAAACGCCCAAATGCACACTTTGAAATAACAACAAGTCATTTTCGAGTCAAACACAACCCTTCAACTTTTACCGAACCGCTTTGCATTTGGGCAACAAACGGGTACTGTTAATTAACGACGCTTTGGCCGAAATTAATTAGGGGAAGCCCAAGGTGACCGCTTTACAAGAAAATTCGGTCGCCTAACGATACCTTTTGTAATAATGAATTCCTGGAGCATGACAGATTGTCACGTCCTTATTAAGGAAAGAACCGCGGTAATGAAGTCCAATTATATTCTTCGCCAGCTGAGCAGAAGAGCGGATGTGCGTCTCCTTGAGAATTCAATGCGCCGTTTTATTATATCAGTGGCTCGGCTCACATTCTTCAGATATTTGCCAAAAACGCCCGGAATATAAAACCGTTGTCCTGGTGAATAAGGCTGGTGAAGTTATGGATGAAGTTGCGACCTATTAAATATCTAAATTGCATAACTTTTGCCATAGCAACATGTTAATAAGTAACGAGGAGGTGTTAAAACGAATAAATAACGATTATTTGATATACGTGACCAGCTAAAGATAAAAGAGGAGGTAAAAGCCTTGAATAAATTTGGTATTTAGTGAATGTAAATCGATTCAAGTGATGAATGGATTTAAAAGAGGAATTACTTGAAATACGAATCTCTTTAGATCCTGGATCGGTTCATATCAAGATTTAATCAAAGTTGCGAATCGAATCAATGTATGGATTGATTTGATTCAGCAATTAATTAAAATCGAAAATATACTTAATTCATGAATCTATTACAACTGACTAAATCGAGTGATCGAATGATTTTGATTCACAAATTGATTAATATCGCAAAGCAATTCTATTGATTCGAATCAAGAATTAATTGAATTCCAACTCGAGTCGATTTACGAATCGGTTTGATCATAAACACGTTTAAATCGTGAGTCTATTCAATTAAATTGAAAAATAAATAAGTCGATTTGTTTCGTGAATAGGTAGAAATACTAAATCTTTTCAAATAATAATCAATTAATATCATGAATCAGTTCGAATCACGAATCGATTTGAATCGCAAATCGACCCAAATGAGGATTTTTTTGAACCTAGCCAAGCGAATAGTTCCTTTTACAAACCGATTAACATCTCAATTAGATTCAAAACAGAAATAAATTGAAATTGCGAAGCAAATGATGACAAAACAAACGAATTGAGTGATCAAGAATCATTTAAAATTTCGAATTACGAATGGATTAAAACTGAAAATTTATTAAAATAATAATCAATATCAATTGATTAGAATCACACATTAATTTTAATCACCAATCGATTTGAATTATAAATCGATTCAGATCTACAATCGGTTCAAACTAATAATTAGTTGAAATTGCGTACCGAATGGATCCATGATTGGGTTAAAATTGCAAACAGATTTAAATCAGGCCGAATCAAAACTATAAATCGAATGAATTGATTTATAAAGCAATTAAAATCGGAAACAAATTCAATAGAAAACTTGGTTGGAGTCAATAGTCGGTCACATTGTGACTCAAATCGATTCACGAATCGGTTTGATTCAAGAGTAAATAGATTAAAATCGTCATTATGTGAGCACAAACGGATTAAAATCGCAAATACATTTGAATCAGGAATTAATTAATATTGCTAATCGAATAGATGTAATCTACAGATAGTTTGAAATTGTAGGTTTATTCAAATAATGCCATAAACCGGTCACGAATCGATTAAATTTCCAAATGAATCCAAATCAAAGATCAATAAAATTGCGAATCAAAGTAATTTACTTAATGAATATATGTATATCACAAATTTATTGAAATAATAATCAATTAATATTGAATCCATTCAAATTAGCAGTCAACAAAAATGCAAACAGCTTAGATTTAATTTATGAGTTGATTACATTTAGGAATTTATTAAAATCGCAAATAGATTGAAAACAGAAATAAATTAAATTATCAATTAAATCAATTTAATTCATGATCATGTAGAAACAATAAATATTTAAAAAAAAATCAATTAATATCAGGAATCAATTAAATTGCAAATAGAATCGATTGAATTTATAAATAGCTTGAAATTGCAAATGTGTGCAAATATTGATTCCCTTATCATCATGAATTGGTTTATATCAGGAGGCGATTGAAATACAAATAGAACAGATTTGAGTCACGAGTTAATTGCATTCGCGAATAGTTCGTAATCGCGAATAAATTTAAATCAATTAAATTTGATACATGAATAGGTGCAAATCGGAAAACTGTTCAAATTAATATCAATAAATTGAATATTTTTAAATTAGGAGTCAGTAGAAATGCAAATAGATTTCGGTAAGAAATTTCCAATTAAGTAGATTTTTATTAATGAAAATATAAGAATCGTAATTTTTTTCAAATAATAAATAATCAACTACTATAATGAAATACTTAAAATTGATTAGAATTGCAAATATATTCAAATCAGAAATCAGTTAATGTGATTTGATTGATGAATAGCAAATCAATTAAAATCGCAGAGAGATCCAAATCGGCAATCAATTAAATTGGCACTCCAATCGAGTAACTCCATGAATGGATAAAAATCGCAAATATATTCAAATAATGAACAATAACTATCATGAATTGATTCATATCAGAAGTCGATTGAAATGCAAGTCGAATAAATTTGATTCTTGAGTCGGCTGAAGTCGCAAATACATTTACAAGTGGTTTACAGTTGCGGATTTAATCAAATTGTAAATTGATTCGAATTTCAAATTATGACTGGATCCGAATTACGAATCTGTTTGGTTCAGGGATCGATTAACCTCAAGTAAATTCAAAGAAGGAATCAATTAAAATTGTTAAGCTAATGATAATGATTCACGAATCGATTAAAGCCGAGAGACAATTTAATTAACTGATGACGATGAAAAATCAATTTAATTACGAATCGAATCGATTTATAAATTGGTTTGATTTCCGCATAAATTCAAGAATTGATTAGTTTCAGACATAACAAAAATTGCGATTTGAATGACTGGAATAATGAATCAATTAAATTCTGAAAACAATTTCAAACAAGGATACATTGCATTGGAACAAAAAATTCGTGGAATTGAAATGTAATTGGATTCACGAATCGGTTTGATTGAAGAGTACATACCATCTGTATGTCAAATTACGAATTGATTAGCATTGCAAATTTATCCAAATAATGAATCAGTTGATACCATAGATTGGTTCAAAGTAGTCGTTGTAATTGCAAATAGGATATATTTCATTTATAAGTCGATAGAATTTGCGAATTGATTAAAATCTAGAACAGTTTCAATGGGAAATTAAATAAAAAGCGAGTCAAGTCAATTTGATTAATTAACAGATGGTTATCGTAAAGGTATTAAAATAGAAATTAAATAATATTGCTGCGATTCAAATCAGGAGTCAATTGAATTGCAAATCGATTTAATTTGCTTCGCGACTCGATTAAATTTGCCAATCGATTAAAATCATAAATAAATTGAATGGATTGCTAATTAAATCGCATTGAGTAATGAATACATAGAAATCCCGAATATCTGTAAACAATAATTAATTAATATAGTAAATAGATTGAAATGAGGAGTCGACTAGAATCGTAAATAAATTAGGATCAACAATTATTTTAATCTCGTATGGCTATAGAAGAGTTGTGTTGTGTTTATACTTAAATATCAACCCAGACATTTGATTTTTAAGTAAGTTTTATATATAATCTAACCGTGTGGAACCCCGATGAAGAATAGGTTCAGGAAACCCCTGCTTATCGTAAGAGGCGATTAACTGCCGCAACTGTCCGTTTCACAACCCTTTGCCACGTGTCGCGCCACTTCCAGTAAATCCTGTCTATCCCCTCCTTGAATTGCAGGGCTAACAACCGTGACAGTTAAAAACCCGTTGCCCTAGGGCAACCAAACCAAATATCTTCGTAGAACTCATCATAAAGAGAAATAACAACAGGAATAATACCCAGGTGTAACCAATCTACCCCATTTGCAAAGGGGCAAGCAGGTCGTCTGATTCTGGGGGACCTGCACCTTCATGTAAAGCGAAGAACAAGAAACACATACAATACCTCGCTACGTTCAACATCAACTCCCTAATAAAAACCGGAAAACTGAAACACACTTTTGACGTTTTATCTAAGCACAGCATTATGACAGCAGTGTTACAAGAAACTAGATTCTCAAACAAAGATGCTTTAGAATCCCAGAGATTCAGGATCTACAAGAGAAGACCAGGAAAGGGAGTAATAAAAAATGTACCTCATATGGGCGCAGGCCTAGCAGTGCACAATAAGATGATCAACTCCATTATAGAATGATCTTGCCCTAACGGAAGAACCTCCCTGCTATCCTTCAGAATACGCAACAGGGCGCCAACTTCCACGCCCCCACTAATGAAACCTACAAGAAAGACATAGAGAGCGTAGAACATTACTGGAGCATCCTGAAAGAAACGTTGGACAAGATATCTCATCACCACACGACCATCCTTGTGGGTGACTTCAACGCACAAGTCGGGCGGTAACGTAAGTACCGGAATACAGCGGACAACTACCCTGTTCACATGAAAGCGCAATGGAGAACGCCTAATAGAGCTGTAAAAAAAGTCTGAGCTAGCCCTGAAGTCCACAGCCTCTGGACACCTCCTGAGAAAAGCCAAAACATAGAGAAACCCTCATCCCCTGCTTGTTGAACTCCAGCTAGACCACGTAGCTATAGATAGGAGCTATTCTAAGAAGATAGTCAACGTCAAGGTACTCAGGAGGGCCATATCGACTCAGACCACTACTTCTCCAATATTAAAATGGCCCTTCTTCCCGTAGTAAAGATGCCCAACACCCACAAAGGATCTAAGATCCCGAGATTTAATCCGGCCTAGTATCAAGAGATGGCATCTTCATCACGATTCTGGCTAAAATTAATAACAGGCATGGATGGCCTTAGTCCTCGCCGCAACATAAACCATACCCGCCACGACCAAGAGCAACAAACACCCTGGTCAAACACCAACTGCGATCAAGCGATCGATAAGAGAAGAAACGCTTGAATATGATGGAATCTTCACAAGAACGAAAGCAACCGCATTTATGATAGAAAGAAAAAGTACTGCAAAAACAACATGCAATGTTAAACGAGAATACAACAAGTCTCTCAGCAGGCAAACAGAGGAATACTTCCAAAGAAACAACACCAGAGATCTTAGATTTCTTATTCGGATTCGACTATGCACATCAATGGAGCTGATGGGAAACTTCGACTTAACAATGAAGACTGCACTATAGCCTTAGCAGAGTAGTTCAGCAACCTACTCAACTCTGAAGACCCAGGAAAGACTTCAGTTCAAACCCCCTTCTATGAAAAACCCTGACTCTGCCCCACCAGATGAGAAGAAAGTACGAGAAAATATCACAAATCGCAAGAACAACAAGGCCGCAGGGAAAGACGTTATCATAGCCGAACTATAGAAAGATGCAGAGGAGCAGACGATCCAGCGTATCCCCAGGACTCTTCAGAAATATATGGGAAATTGATACCTCACCAGAAGACTGGACCTCCGCTATCAAACACGCCGTTTACAAGAAGGCCAATAAGTTCAACCTCAACAGTTATTATGGGACCTCCCTCCTACCCGTCATCTACAAGATATAGATCCTCCTACCTAAAATATAGACAAGGCTACATTTCCTCCTAGGTGAATACCAAGCAAGCGTCCGAAAAGCAAGGTCCAGAACAAATAATAAACCTCAAATGCACTCTTTCTTACAAGAACAGAGGAGGGCAACCATGAGTAGCCATTTAATGGACTTCCACAAGGCATATGACTCCGTCGATCCATAATCCCTTATCCAGAACTTCCGAGAATTGGGCTTGGACAGTAAGACCACTAACCTAGTCAAATTAACCTTGACGAATACCATCTCCAATGTCAAGTCACCTTCTTCAATTGCATTCTAGAAAAGGTCATCATAGAATCGACTGCAATCTTGACCTTAAATCTGGGACTAAAGATAGACTGCAAGAGAGACAATCTCAACATCTACTGTGTAGCCTTCGCAGACGATTTCACCCTTCTGTTCAACATACCAACTTCAAAGCCTATACCGCGTCGCAGTCAAAGTAGGCCAGAAGATTAACATCCAGAAGATCGAGTATATCACCAACATCCGTGACGCACCCACGGTCCCACTTGGCAGAGCTGAAGTACGCAAAGTCAAAGCTGTCAAGTACAAAGAAGAGAGGGTCACTCGGAATGGCAACGAGAACCTGGCTCTAGACAACTGCTGTGCCAAGTTCGAACGATCCGTGTCGGAGAATATGCAGTTTCAAGTACTTTTCTCGGAACTTCAAGCTCGAACACTACAGCTTCGTAGTAAGACCCTCAGTGTTGTACGCTGCCGAATGCTTTAACATGAACAAGAAATGATAAGCACAGAAAGTTAGAGCTGAAAGACAGGAAAATTATGAGGAGAATACTGAGTCCAATCCGAGAAGAAGATGGAAGTTATAAAATCAGGCACAATAATAAGCTGTACCGCAAATAGAGGACATCACAACAGCCATGAGAAGAGACGATTAGCTTTCTACGGGCACTTAGCAAAAATGATGCAACAAAGACTCACTAGCAGGATCTTTAGTAAAACAAGTAGAGAAAAAGCAACGATTTGGACCAATTGGGATTCCTGAAAGAGACAATACAAGATAGAGAACGGTTCAGGAATACCGTCAAAAAAGCGATTTTCTCACAGCTAAATGTCCCAACGGGACTAGTAGACCCAAATGGTCAGATGAAAGAAAGCTAGAACAAAGTAAAAGGATAAATAAATACTGGGCCCTGAGGAAAAAGAAGGCCATCCGCAAGAGTTAGACGAGTCACGTGGTTTTTAGTCGGCTTAAACGAAAATAAAAATATCAGGAATCAATTAATTTGCAAATTGTATCACTTTGATTAACAAAGTTTTAAAATGCAAATCTATTTAAATAATGAACCAATTAATATCATGCATTGATTCAACTCAGGAGTCAGTGAAAATGTATATCGAATAGATTTGATTCATGAATCGTTAAACTCGTAAAAAGTTCAAATCAGTAATCGAATGATATTGAAAATCGAATTGGATTGCGAATTGATTAAACTAAACAAATCACGAATCAATTAAAATTGCTGATCGAATCGATTTGACTCATGAATAGTTTTATATTGCAAATTCCTTTAAATAAATTAATATCATGAATCGATTTAGATCAAGAGTCGCTTGAAATGTAAATCGAATAGATTTGATTCATGAGTTGATTATATTTACGAATCGCTCCAAAGGGCGAATCAATTAAAGTAGCAAAGCAATTTAAATCAGAAGTCGAGTCAAAGCAATAATCGAATGAAATTGTAAATGGGACCAATTTAAGAATCGAACTGATTCTTAATTTGGTAAAAATTAAGAGTTAATTTAAATCCGAAGTCTATTGCAGTTGTGAATAGTTGTGAAATACATATCGAGTTGATATAATTATATCCTATTCGATTTTATGAAATTCGATTCCATTTGATTTCAATAAATTAAAGCTGCTTCATTTCTTGTTTTATTTATTAAAAATTTATTCGATTTTATAAATCGGCTTTTATTTTATTATGTAATCTATTCAAATTAATCTGTTTTGTGTTGTTGCAAAATATTTATTTAATTTTCCTCACGCGATTCCGATTCACTAAATTTGATTTATTGAGTTGTATTTAATTGGATTTTATTTTGGATTCGAGTCCTCTAATCGACTTTTATTTTCTTGTGTAAATAAGCTAACAAAATCCATATTTGGTCTTATTACGATATAAAAGTAATTGAAATCCATTTTATTACATTCGAGCCCTGTCAATTAATTATTTTCAATTTGGCTACAGAATTGATTCAATCAAATCGATTTATGAATATTTTGTTCAAGCCTAATGGATGCTGGTCGAAACGGATGAGAGGTATAACCCTATTACTCACCAAAATTCCAACAGGTGCATCAGTAGTGACTACCTCTTTTACTGACAAACACTGTACTAGTAACTTCCCTAGGAATATTTCACTGAACACATTCAAAATTGAATTTCAGCGACTCGTTGGCTCGGTTCGCAATTATCTCGTGCGGTTGCGTCGACTACGGCGATAATTCGATGTGTTTCGGAAAAGGTGCTGAAAATTAATTTAAGGTAATTAATGTAAAAGGAACTGCTGTCCGGCGAGTAATTCAATTAAGCGGGCTTAGCCAGGACGCCAAGGATGTTTGTTGGCAACTTTTCCTGAAATGTCTGCTGCCCGCGAACCTCGGTTAATTAATTAGGTTAAAACACTACCACGCCAAATTTTAGTTTTGGGAAACTTAAAAATCCATCAATTCCACTTAAGAGCCCCGATAAACGGCAGCGTCGCAGCTCCACGACAAAAAACAATTAATTGCCTCTTATCTGTGCGAGCAACGAATTAGTCCGGCGCATTTTAATTACAAATGAAAACTGAAGCAGCTCAGCGAGCGCGGCTAATTGTTGCTAACGAAGTTATCAGCGAAATGATCGTGGCTAAACGCGGGCGCTAATTACGACTACGTAGGTCTTCGTGTTAGTGCATTGCTCTGAATGCAATTTCTGGCAGAATTACCGAAGATAGCGGAGCTCCGATCAGTTTTTGCTTGCAATTCCGACACTGCCGCCTTTTAATTTAAAATACCTGGAATGCTTGCACGGGCACGAGCTGAAATTGGGGATTAAAGCTATCCTTGGGATGTAATGGAATTAGTTGCCTTTATTGCCATTAAATTAATAAATTGAGTTCTCACAGAGTTTTAAGGTAAGTTACATACTATGCTACTATTAAAGGCTATATAACATTTCTTCAATATCTTTCAACGCTGTGTGAAATACTTAATTACATCAAACTTCCAACGTTCCGAGTTTGGTCGGGTTGAGCGAATTTTAATCATGGTTCTCGAGGCAGCTGGCAGCTAGAAATTATTTAGGTAAGTCGTGTTGGCGGGAAGTAATGGTTCATGTGCATAGGTTTTGTAATTATTTTCTTGGCATCACTACTTAGTTGAATCTTTAAAAATGATTTAATTAAGCACACCTTCGAAGTGTCTTAACTTACCGTATAGTTGAGATAGTTTGAGGCATTTCTTCTGAAATTTTTATGGACTTAGGCCGACAACCACTTTTCTATTCTCCTCACACCAGTGTTGGTCGTAACTCCTCTCTCTTTCTCCCTCCCCCCCTCTCTCTCTCTTTCTCTTGTTCTCATATCAGTGTATTTCCGCACTGGTCGAGATCTACACATACTCGCGGGAATATAATTTGGAAACCCGAACACAGTGGTTCAGTTAAGTGGTTATGTATTTGTGCTGATTTGAAATGTATATATTTGAAGAATTATAGCCATAACTATTTGCGCCGCATGGAAGTGTACACCACTTAAATATTTATCCTTCGAGTCGCTTTAAATTTGTGACAAAATTGAGAATGGAAACAGCCGTAATTTTTTTTTTTATTTAGGACCTTTTACTCACATTTCTAGACCTGTTGTAACGAAGGATGGCGAAGGGCGGCCCTTACCTGTTGGCGAAAGTTATATTAGGTATTTTGCCAGCTGGTATATATCGGCCTGGGTTGGCTAACTAGTCCAGAGTATCAGGGTTCCAGCGAATCTGAAAAATACACTAAGTCGGACCTCCCCAAAAAGTAAGAGATATACCAAGCAAACCAAAATAATAGCATACCCAATATCTGATAACGGGATTTATTCATGACTTGGTCTATAGTGCTCAAAAAACTAATAAAAATGCACGCCAACAATATACATATAAACAAACCAACAAACAATATAAATATATCACAGCAAATACATAATATCACCAATAAATATCAGAAGTTGACCTATAAAACAAAGAATAGTGCTACGTAATCTAAGACTAGCCACAAAGGCGTTAGATGCTACGTAATCACCTAGTTAAGCGTCCCAAATCTTAAATCAAATAAATAAACGCAGAAGTAAATCTGACCATAAATACAACAGCGGTCACCGTGAAGCTGAGATCGACATCTAAGATCAAAACCAAAAGCTCTAAATATTCAAATAGGCTCCGTTAAGCGGAGTGCGATCCATGGGGTGCGAATAGCGCAAGTATAAAGTTAGGCCAACGTTCAACCTCGAGAGTTGACTTAGTTAAATTGACTTTACTGCAAACAAAATTTAGACGGGGCGGTACCTGCAGTTTCTGAGATCTCATAAGGGGTGCTAGGACCTATAAGAAATTCATAAGGTGTTCTGAGAAGCTTCAAGTCATTATTTGAGGTCATTCTAAACCCTAAACTTGACAATGAATGTAGAAACGGGCAGCTAGTTAAACAGAGTAATAATTCCGTAAGCGGTAGCATAGCCACAGCACAGTTTTGACATTTCTATAGTTAACTCAAATTGACGTCGGGGTTAACTCACTAGACTGTTACACGTACAAGAAAGTGTGATTACCAAAACAGCCGCACTACATATCAAAGCAATCCAAAAGTGGCTGCAAAACAACCGGGTAAGTATATCAAATAATCAAAAATCTAATTACGCAAGTAAAGCAGACCAATCGTAATACACAAAATACCATTATAGCAGTTCTAAAAAGGTCATACCTATAAACTCAAATCAACAAACAATGCTTAACTATAGAGCTACAAAAACCTCTCAGGCACACACGGCACGTGGTGCAGAGCTGGTGAACCTGGCAACCAGGCCACGAATATGGCCTCGTAACGGGCTGCTGATGAACCTGGTTAGGTGCTACGATGCAGCATTCGCAGGGGAATGGACAGCAGGCCAGCTTGCAAGTGCACCGTATGTCCCAGGCAGAACACATCACACCAATACGAAAAACCATCCCAGGTAAAAATAACTTTTGTGGGTAGTAAAAGACTACTAAAAATACAAATTTCTAGGTACTCAACCTGGCTAAAGGGAAGAAGCCGAAACTAACCTGACGGGTGGTGACGAACAGCTTTGCACACGGTCCGATCGAAGAGAAGGCTCAACATATCCGCTATAAAGCGTGGCGAACGCCCGGACGCAACACACAAAAGCTCCCATGGCGTTCCAGAGGGTTACGATGCCTCACACATCCTTCCAAAATGAAGACAGCTATATCCAAAGCTAACGAAGCAAAAGGTACCCAGGGCACCAAACTTCGCACGACCGAATCGGGTATGAAAAGAATGAAAATTTTCCAAAAGCAGTCCACCATCTCAGATTATCAAAAGTTCCAAAATTTGAAAAAGAACGAAAAACTATAAGAATGCAGGTAGGTATATGTGCCAAGCTGATAAAGACAACTGTACCTTGTTCCAAAAATGAGAATGATGTTAATAGGGTTGCCTAACTATTTAGGGAAAATGTACTGAATTTTTGGAAATAAATGTAAATAGTAGAATCTAATTAATTATTTCAAATATTGCATGCAAAACGACAAAATGAGCGTAACACTGTTTGGGGCCAGTAAAACGTGTAAGTTGTGTATTATATGCTAACAATTTACGGCCTCAAACGGTAAGGACTTGTCTTGTTGGAAATTTTCTACGTCATCTCCAGGACCGGCAGCTGGTGCCTTGCAATTCCTTAATTGACTTCCGATGGTGAAATACTGAGCTGAGCTATCGGGCCCCTCCTAGTGCGTAGTGGAAGTGGGTATTAGACCTTAACATCTTATTTAACCAACTAAAGAGCGGTAAGGACTACATCAAATTTCATTAAACACGATAGCTATGTTTACATTTTTTATATTTACTGATTTTATGTTTACGTAGCAAAATCTGAGATAATGTAACTCATATACCTCAACCAAATTTATTTCTTTCTCTTTGTGGTCTCTGATATAGATCCTACAGCTGACGTGTGCGATGCAACATTCGTTTCCCCATTTTCAAATTAAGATTAAAAGAAATAGTTTTCCATATGTGGAACTTTAAAATAAGTGAGGTTAGGTAGTCCCAAACAAGTTCAATAAACAGCAAAATATAAAACTGTAGCTCAGAATATAAAAGTGGAAAGATAAGTACTGTAAGATTCTGGCAGATGACGGTAGATGAACCAGGTTTGCTCCAGGGGATTGCGGCTTAGCTGGCAGGCTAAGTGAACAGGATAGTCTCAGGGTTTCTCCAGGTGACGGCAGTGTAGCGGGAAGGCTGGGTTGCAAGCCTTGAAAGTTCGGAGGACTGCTGGAGTGAGCAAGCTAGAACCAGGTTTTCTTCAGGGTGCTGTGGCTTAGCGATCAGACTAGAGTGAACTGGATAATTCTTGGGTTTCTCCAATAGACGACAGCTTAGCGGGCAGGATGGATGGGAGTCGTCGAAGTTCACAGGACTGCTGGGCAGGACTAGGCTGCTCCAGGGGGTAGAAGGTGATAGATATCACATGTTTCGGGTCACCACTTATGTAAGATTCTAACCCTTTGGTGGTTATACCTTGCATAATATGCTTAATTATACGGGTCAAGAAAACACAGTATTGCTTCAAGAATCAATCTATTAAACTGTTTATAGCTTTGTGTCGATGGTTACCTTTACAACATGAACAAGCAACTGGAACTCTGTAATATTACAGAAGGATTTCTACACACAACAAATGTATTTTTCAGGAGAAGTATTTGCAAATCAGAAAAGCAAAAAATTAAAGCTTGTGTGGATAGATGCAGGTAAAATAGCAAAAATGTTTAGGCCAGTTTAAAAATAGGACATTTTTATGCATGTGGCGAAGTGGTTGAAAGAACTACTCAACTCTGTCGCATAGAAAGCGAGCGCAAGGTTGTTGATGGGCAGGGCGTAGGTTAAGTGCTGCTGTTCCGTGTAATGTAGCTGCCAATTGTATGATTTTATAATTCCTAAGGTATATCCTATAAGCTTGAAATTTTGTTTTCTGACTCACTGATGTACAGTAGAATTTTTATTTTACTCCTGGTATCTAGATGATATCTAGAGTTTATATTGTCCCGTCAGCTGTGTTTAGCAAGTATTTTGTATAGTTGACGATTTACCCCAATGCGTGCGTTAAAAACCTCTCTTATATCGTGAACTGAAGCTGTTCTTTCTCTTTTTGATTATCAGGGCTGCACTTTTTTCGAATCCGAAGCTTCCTCTGTACTCCCAATTAATGCTCATTCGATAACTGATTTATCTTAGTTTCTGCGTTAGTTAAGTAGTGCACGTTGTGAATGATTGTTATTCATGTTTGTTTTCCAGACACAGGTTTTGAATGCATTCTCATTGATAGTGCAGTAACGCATTAAGCGAACTGTTCTGGATCTTCACCAATACTGGTGTCTCTATGAAATTTTACCGTACGTTAAACAAGTGGTCAAATTACTTCCATCTTTTTGGTGTCACACGCTAGGCAGTTTCAGAGATAATTTATGACGGAGCACGATAAGAACAATCATTTTTATACATATCATTTCTGTGAGAAAAGCAGATGAAGGGAAATTGTTTTTAGTTTCAGCTATGGAAAGAAGTGTTCACAAATCTAACTAAATACAGCCACAAAGAGATCGCGACATACATCGTTGTAATAACTTCTAAATAAGAAATCCAATTCGCGTGCGACTGTTCTTCCAATTAGCTGAATCAAACATCTTGAGCTGCTGGAAGCTGCAAAAAGACCAGTGAAAGTTAAGCTTCTGCTCTCCTAAAGAGCTCTTGTTATCGGGGCCACGCAGGAAATTTATTCCCACCTTTGGTTGAGTCAATCAGAGCAAGGGACGCACACTGACAAATGATTCGGAAGAGAAATGGCTCGCTCCCTGCTCGGGCCAAAGAAATATGATGGTGCATTTGCATAAACCATTTGTTCCTTTGGAAAGTTCAAAATGCAGTTAGGATGGAAATACGTGGCCGCAATGCCCAAAAAGATCCAAACTGAATAATAATTCGCGCATAAGCCAGGTGCAGTGCTGCGGGGGAAGTTTCCGACAGTTTCGGGTTTTAATGCACTTCCTTCTGCAAGGATTACCTAAGTGGAAGTTAATGGCTGTGTTCAAAGGCTCTGCGCTTTGAAAAAGACAGGGTATTGAGCCACGGTGTGTCGAGTTGGGTAAAGAAGAAAAAGTTTGAAATTTTTATTAGGTCACTACTAAAAGTATGTGAGAGACCATTAGCGCTGTTCTTTAAGAATGTTTGCTTCAGTAGATCTAAAATAGTGGAGTTTAAATTAACTTCAATCGGTAGTTTCTGTGCAATTCATTAGCAACCGTGACTGCTTGTAATCGAATTGGATTAACTAGAGGGTAAGTAAATAGATTACTTTTCATTCATTTTAAGATCCTTATGTCGTAATGGTATTGCATTATTTACTATTTACATCTAGAAATTTGATTTTATATTATTAATTGCTGACCTTTTTGTCCCACATAACATTAAATAAATGTAAATATGAATTATTTTGTGAGCGGAAGGAGTATTTAGTAACATAAAGTGTCTGCTGCTACAAATCCGTGAATTCGCTGTACGCCGCAATGTAGGCGAAAAACAACGTAAGGATAAGGATGTAAGTCTGATAGCGGCCGAAACAAGTTCGATTATGCCATAACGGTTAAATTAGGGCTACAAACACTTGAAGTAGGAAATTATGTGGTCCAAAGTAAAACAGCAATAAGAGAGAAAGACTATACTGCAACACATCACAAGTACAAATGCAAAATTGAAGGGAGAGCGTAAACATAAACTAAATCAACATATTTAGTATTTAATCACCTGCAATAGCGAAGAATTCTACAATATAGTGTTAATAAAATATGCAAGACAAAATAACAATTACGGGCGATTCTACTGCTAGAACCAGACACAAATCAATTTCGATTTAGCGAAACCATATAAACCGCATATAGAGATCTCATAAAAGAACATTTTAAGTCCGTTTAATAACGTCCGCTACTGCCTGAGCATCGAGAATTGGTTTACAATACGTTGAACTTCTTTGCGCTAATTTAAGTTTGCTCGGAGTCAATAGCCAGAACAGAAAGCAAACTAGATTGTTTTTCTGCAGGGCGTGATTTTAGAGTTGGACTTCCCTGTACTGTAGCCGACAGATTGGAAACCGTATCGACTAAATTTTGGTATTTTATTCTTAATGCACAACCTGCAAATTTGAAATTCCGTTTCCTGTCTCGTTACTGTAACGTAGAATTTTATTTCGATCCTTGGACGATTATTTGAAGAAATTGCGATCATACCCCCATTAACCCTTTAAAGAAAACCTGTTTTCTATCGACACTCGTTACCGACACTTTAAACTAAAGCTCACCGTTTTTTATAGACTCAGAGTTGACGGTTGGTTTATTCTGGATTTTCAACGCAGTCAATGCAAGCTGTTACATTTTGGGTTAAATTGAATATGTTAGGTTACTAAGTAATGGATGTTGTGACTTACCGCAATTTTAAATATATTGCTTTAGGTAAAGCTGTGCAGGTTGTGTGATATTTAGGAATTGACCCCTGCTAGGGACTTTTGTATTACACGACGTAAAGTCACAAGCAGACAAAGTTCTTATAAAGCTGTTTATTAGCATTGTTTGTTCCGGTTACGGCATTGAGCTGGGACCCGTCTAAATGTGAGTTGTATTAAAATACTGGTTTCCAAATTATATGCTGTGTCACTTATTTGTGAAGCGCAGTGCAGTAAGAATTTCAAAACTTGCAACGCAAGGTGAGTCCTATCTTGGAGGTGAGCACACTTTCCGTAGCCAAAGTAAATCTTCCCATTCCCATTCCATCTTTCGCAGATACATCAGATGGCATCTAACACAGGCAAAAATGTGAGAAAGAATAACAGAACCAGTAATCTTGCCAAAACGGGCCATGACCAAGAATACAGAATATTATAAAGGTATGTTCAAATAAGATAAAGATAGGGGCGAATAACCTTCCACAATGAGAACGGACATGCAAGAAAACATACACGAAGAAATATGACAAAAATGTAAGAAATTGTAAGAGAATGAATAATAATGAAGCTTAGCCCTCGACGCAATAAATGCAGAAGTGGCCAAGTAAGGTATAAAATAATCATTCAATTTTCAAAAGTCTTATGTCACTCAGCAGAGAAGCAAGAGTAAAACTCATAGACTAATAAGTGTTATAGGAACAGTATGAAGAATATTTTTAATGTAATAAATATAAAGGTGATTGAAGAAAAATAAATAAATAAAAATAGAATAGATGAAAACCAGAATGGCCACGAAAATGAAGATCGTGTGTAAATAGTATATGTACAGAAGACAACTACTTAATTGGAAAAGATTAAAGATAGACAGATATATATTCTTATTATTAGAGATTTGGAGAAAGCAACTGAGGTTGAAATTGTGGGAAATGCAAATTAAAACATTATAAACTACTAAAAAGGTACCAACGCAGATTGAAAAGTAAGGTTCTTAGCGAATTTGAAAGATCCGCACCGCCAAAACAAGGATGTTCACATATCATCAGCGCTCTTCAATATATATTGTAATAGTACCTCGCCTAAAGTATAGTAATAATAGTAAGGTTTTAAATAAAATAATTATGGGAAGGGGTACCACACTTTATAAAATGTATTAGTTTCAATTAAGAACTTTGCCTGTCAAACTCAGGGCAAATCAAAAGAGTGTAATAATAACACCTGTTACATAAGTTTTGGGAAAAAAATTATCACTCCCTCTGTGACATAGTAAAGCTAATACATCTAGTCAGCTATGGAAAAACATGTTGCTAGAGGTTTTGTCAATTTGTTTGATATTTCACATTTTTATTTGTCATTTGAGAAATGGCTTATAAACTAGAAATTAGAAAGTCCGTCTACAACCTGGTTGGACAGCTACTGAAACGAGATATAGTAAACATTCTTTGCTAGCAAAATATTTCAAAAAGTACGATATATCATACAATTCGGGAAGGCGAAGAGGGTATTCCATGTATAAACCTGCCAACAACAGGCCGTCCACGTAAATTAACTGAAGTTCAGGTCAATAGACCAGCCGAGCGTTCCAAAAACACCATCGGGGTGTCCATCCGTAAGCTATCCCGTTGTTTCCATGTTTCGAATGCTACAATTTCTTGATAGATCGCAAGAAAAGACTTAAAATACAAGAAAAGCAAGTATACCGCCGCACAATTGGCCAGAATCCCTGGTTGTTGCCGTGCTTTGAGACTACCATTTCGCTAACAACCGGACCATTTCCTTGGATGACGAGATATATTTTACCTTTAGCCATGCAGAGCCTTCTGGAAAGACCCCCCAGGCAAGGGTAATTGACACTTTTTGGGTGTATTGGCAGGAAAGGTGTAGGTGTATAATAATGGTTGGAAAACCCGGAATCAACAACACTTGCCGCAAAGATTTTTTCAAAAATTAGGGAAGTGGACTTAGAAAACGTCCAGACGCTGATGGGACACGTAAGACAGAAACTTCGTCTTATTTTGGATAGAGGGCCCTTGGCAGCAATATAGCAACCAGGTGTTAAAGTTTAAGATCCTTAGTTATTATTATGTTATGTTTACTTCATAAAGGTCTCTTAGATTTAAATAATATTTTTCTATAAGTTTTTCCCAAAACTTATGTAACAGGTGTTAATTACCACAAATAAATGGTTTATTGCTCACTCCTTATTTTATCTATTTGCAATAAATTAGGGCTCAGCTCCGGTGAACACGAAATACATCTTAACTTAGGGTGTCGGCTCATAAAATTAAGAAAAACTGTATGACAAATAACTCGTTGTATGCCAAATACTCTCAATCATTAGGGCAAATGCACAATTTCCATCTGTCAATTATAACCTCTAAATTTGACTGCCACAACAAAATGATCTCTGGTAGCAAGAAACAGCATAAAATTGAATTTTAAACACCAAAATGGCAAGGAAGCATTAGGTAACTACGATTAATTTTGTGACGTAGCAACTGCTAACCACGTTTTGTTTCTAGTGTGACGTCAAAACCCACGCGCGATAGATTTTTGTTCTGCATCCAGCAAAAACTGAAAATTCCGCATCACTTTGCACTTTCTAGAAACGCTATCTAATTTACTCGAAGCTGGACGGAACTGAGATTCTGGCCTTTTAGCTGACAAAATATGACCTTTAGATGGCCTTTAAGATGTTCCTGGTGTACCTGCCGCCTCGCTGAACGTCGCACAATGTTCTGGATAGGATATAGTTACCGGCCTGCTGTTAGCAAGACAGGAATGTGGACTCGAACCGCACCTCAATATCGGCTACAACTTTGATCGCTGTCACTGAAGCTGGGGGCCCCACTATAGGGCTGCGGTGCACCGCGCGTACACTGCTCACCAATACACGCACTACAAAACTGACTGGACCTCAGTAAAATCACTTGGAAATTGTCTGGCTTGCACTCGACCAATTGATACCCCGTTCTACCTGCTGCGGAAGGCCAATACAAATGAAAACTTCAACAAATCACCCTGGACACACCCGGTAAACTTGGGTATTTAATCGCACATAAAATATTATTTATTGGGGAGCTTAGCAAAAAACACAACCGACCTCTTAATGAAGCTGCCCCCAATTGTCTTGTTTATAGTTTTGTTTTTAGTTGCATACTCCGATTTTAATTTTTTTTACACAAAAGTATTGCTATTCTGAAAACATCATACTATCAATTATTTACAAGGCCTACGCTATTTTATAAAAAAATCTGAACTTTAAATTATCACATTTTCTGGACTTTTTTTACAATTAATATCGGTATTGTTGGTTATTTTATAAATTACTAATAATAATTATTATTTTACATATAAGGCTACTAAAATGTGATCATAGCAATACATACATACATACATAACCTAAAACTCCTTATAGCGTTTACACAGTGTCGGGGTGCCGGGCGCACCGAGCCGCTGAGGGTGTGTGAATTATTAACTTTGGCGGAGGTACTTGAGGTAGTGGAGCCTGTCCAAGCTAGAACACTACACCCGCTCTCTACATGTTTACCCATCCAAGTACTGACCAAGCAGCTTGAAGCTTAACTTTATTTAGGTTTCACATTTGAAATTTATGATGAAATTTACGTTTGAAATTTTATAATTGAAGTTGTACAATTACTTATTATGCCTATTACTTGTGTTTTTTAAAACTATTGACACAGCTTCAAACGGAAGTCAAGTTTGTTTAATAGTCATATCTGGTTTCTGAACGCTGCCAAGCACCCAAGCAAAGAAATCCACTTCGTACGTTTTAAAATAGTGTAAAAGCGTCTCCGATGCTTACGCTACATAAACTATAAATTTTTTGTTCATCGCATTGAAAACACGCACTGTATTTGTCACAATCAACAGGTAAATCTACTATTCCAACAGAAAAAGTTAGTTATACCTTATATTTTGCAGCGGAGGTAAGAGGTTGTCACAGGCAAGGATTTAACGGCTACTGTTATTCATCAGGTTGTTGCTGCGGAGGAGAACATCTTTGCCATAGTCGAACGCAGTGCCAGCGCATCTCATACTGCCAAACCAGCAGATGGACAAATAATTTGCCCATTAGGAAATGCTCTCTCTTTTAAAGTGCATGTTCAAATGATTGATTCTTTCCATCGTTTGGGGAAGCCAACATCTGATAAAACAAGACCAAGAGGCATTATTGTGAAATTCGTTAGAATATTGGACAGGGAGGAGTTTCTAAGGTGCAGAAAGATTAAACGCAATCTGAAGTTAAGTGATATCAATTTGGAATTAGTTGATATGGAAAAAAGCAATAACTCTGTGTATATTAATGAATCTCTCTCGTCGTTAAATCGACAGCTGTTTGCGACAGCTAGAGATTATAAAAAGGAGAAGAATATTAAATATATTTTTGTAATAATTCTGGGGTTCATCAGTATCTGCTGATGTTGATTAATTGCTTAATCGATTTTGTCTGTTTTATAATATTGTTTCTTTTCAGATAAGTGGTGGCATTATTAAGGTTGCGCAATTAAATATTTGGTCGCTACTAGATGGCTTCAATGATTTTAAGGATCATGTACAGTCCTTGGATTGTGATATGGTTGGTGTGACAGAAACATGGCTATCGCCCAAAATTACTGATGATGCAGTGCATAATATACCTGGCTACAAAATTTTGCGCAAAGATCGAATAACCGATACATGGGGAACAGAAAACAACAAACAAATTTACAATTTCCTATTATTCCTACAGCAAATAGTAGTATAGCTATTGAACAGTTGTGGATCAAAATTATTAAAAAAACAAATTAACGGTTGTCATAGAAACAGTTTATCGAGGGCAGGAGTTTGGATGCGCTGACTTAATTGATACCTTGGAGGACTCCTTTTCACTTATTGCACATATGACAGCGTATATGGGCAGTGTATAGACAGTGCGGACGGTAAAAGAATTCAGCATATGCAAAATACATGCCTGAGGTTTATTTATGGTATTAGAAAATTTAATCACATAACACATAGATTTAACGAAATTTAATGGTTAAATATGTACAATCGTAGAATACTTCCTTCAGCCACATTGTTTCATAAAATTATCTCAAATAAAGTACCCTCTTATTTACTTAATAAAATTGAATTTAGATGTGATGTTCATAGTGTTAATACGCGAAATAGACTTCTAATTACGCCTCCATATCACAAAACTGCAGTGTATGAGCGATCCTTTTCTTACGATATATCTTGTTTATACAATTCTTTGCCGGAGTATCTTGTTAGCTATATTTATATATAAATTCCTTTGCCTACCTTTAGGTCATCGCTATATCTCTTAGTTAACAATCGATCACTATAAAAGTATATTTGAGGCCCGTCTCTAGCATCAGTGAAGACGTCGCGGATTCTAGTTTATGATGTTATAAATGGCGCCAACAAGTTAAACTCAAATATACTGATATAAGCCAAGAAACTTGTAACTTCACTTTCTATCAACTAATAACAATACGATTATTGAACTCCCTATCAAAATGAAAGAAAGCAATACTTGTAGCTGGTTTTATTAATACTCGAACATTACTACCATCGATCAGACAATTAGCATCTTTACTATTACTACCTCACGCAGGGTACCCCAAATAGTTTAACTTAAACCGCTCGTAAGTCTAATGGTTACACAGTTTTTATATGTAAAAATATCATCAGATTCTAGCTAAAACACTTATCTTTGTGCCGATATACTCGCAGACATTTAATACGTCCCTTTACTCCTATCACATGTCAGCTTGACAGGTTCCAACCTCGGCTGTCATTCGCTATACCTCGACCCCCAATACTGCGGTAGATTAGCTTTCCAAGGTTTTCCGCCTAATAGTTGTTGCTATAAATCGAATTTCCAGGTAACAAAAGGCAAATTCCACATTAAACTACATACCCTGTTCACAGGCAATAAACTTCGCAATCGTTGTATTCGTGTTTCCCAGATCGCTTCACAGCTTGAATATAAATATTCATTGGAAAAATGACATCTGCTTACTGATCTCCCTTACAGGAACGGCTGGCCAGTAACACAATTCTTTACTATCACCAAACCATAATAAATGGCGAGATTGTCATTTACACCCCACGAAAACTCTTGCCTTTTTTAAAAGCTGATATACAAATTTTCTCTCAAACAAAACCAACCTTGTTTTTATATCCCCTCTAGCAACGAACAAAGCCAATCTGATATTAATTTTTATCGCGTCACTCTCACTAGATTCCTCATTCAACACTAGTATTAATATCAAATGCTTTTGACACGTAACAAACTCCCCCCTTACCAGAAAGGAAAAATTTCAACGAAATTTTTAACTAAATAAAAACTTTATCCTAAAAGAATACATACATATACGCTAGAGAGTCATTAAACCGTCTGTCATAAGACGTCTCTAACAATTAACCTAAAAAAAACCCAATACCCACACCACAAACAAGCAACTACACTGTAGAGACGGTGATGACCCCAGGAGGAACCCAGGACCAGATCAACCCCACGACAAGGATCAAGATTGTTCGTCGCTGCTGGATGTAAACGCTGCGCCGGTGAACAACCCTGTAACAACCTGTCGTGAAGAAGCTCCACCCCCATGAACCCCACAAAATCACTCCAAATCCCCACAGCGTACCCCCCTGACAACTTCCAATAAACCCCCGAGGCGGAAGCACACCTCCACACAGTTTCAGGTACTGTCAGACCGAAAATAGTTAAGCCAAAACGAAGAATAACCAGGGTTTTCCTTTTGACACGCCTGGGGAGGAAGTAACCCCAGTGACACAGAGTTAAAGAAACTATAAAAGTGATAGGCAGAAGCCAACATCCACACAACTCTCATACGCTCCGACGGAGGGATCCTTCAGCGCCCCGAACGGCCTGAAGAAAAACCCCACCAATCTTCATCTCACATCCAACAATCACTCATCCCCAGAGATTTCATCCGCGCCAGATCAAAGAGAAATAAAAGAAAACAAATTGTCATTCATCTAAGTAAACAATTCATTCAAAACAAAATCGACATTCACTACATTACAAGAGAGAAATATAGACAAAGCTTTAAGAAGAAAAGAAGGCGAAGAATGAAGGACTAGTCATCTTAAAAATTTTGTTTTGTAGGGAAACACCCTATATCCCCAAACACCAAGGGATACCTAAAAGAACCGAAGAAGTTGTACTTCTTTAACGATTAATCTCGTTACCCTTATGTCCCCTTAGTTAAAGCAGGATAACGTAACGCTTTTCCAATACAATCAAAAAGAAAACCATCCATTAACATTTCCCAACAGGGAACTCCCTATACGTTATACCCAAAAGAGGGAAAAGAACAAGATATTAAAGTTTCCCAAATAGTGTCCTTCCCGACTGTGCCCTTCCAACCACCCTAAACCTTAAAATGGGGAAAGAACAAGATATTAAAAGTTCCCCAAAGAGTGACCTACCCTACTGTGCCCTTCCAACCACCCTATGCACATCACACATCATTAATTCATCTCAGAGTTATCATAAGGTTTCAAATCCTTGGCATGCCAAGTCCCCTTTAATATTTTTCCGTCAGGATCTTTGAGTTCATAAACCCATCGTGAAAACTTTCGATTAATAATAAACGGTCCTATAAATTTTGCAGCAAGCTTGGAAGTAAACTGACGAGCAGCATCCGATAACACATAGTGTCTAAGCAACACTGCTTGATCCGGAACGAACTCGAAAGGTCGTCGACGAAAGTCATAGCGAGTTTTTGACTTTTGATAAGCCTTATCCAAACGACGTTTAACATCAGCATACAGTTGCTTGAGTACTGTAGAACGATTATCTAAATCTCTATCCCGATTAAATTGAATTTCCGGATTTCCATCACCAACTACCGGTTCGTGATTTAATATGATTTCTCTGCCAAAATTAATGAAATATGGAGTTTTTCCCGTAACTTCATGAACTGAGGTACGTATAGCACAAACTACGTGAGACAGATATTTATCCCAATCTCGATGACGATCTGATACATAAGCTGTCAACATGGTTTTCAGCACTCTGTTTATACGTTCCGTAGGATTAGCTTGAGGATGATAATTGGCAGTAAACGAAATCTTACAGCCATACTTCTGATTTAAAGTTTGAAACTCATGACTGCGAAACTGAACGCCATTATCACATATGATTCGCTTGGGAACCCCAAACATCAAAAATACGTCTTCCTCAACAATACGTGAGATAACCTTAGCTGATGCTGTACGGAGCGGAAACACTAATGGAAACTTACTAAAACAATCAGCCACTACGAATATATACGCGTACCCTCGTACTGAACGAGGTAAAGGACCTACAATATCACAACAGATTAGTTCCCAAAGCTTCGAAATTAATGAATGTCCACCCATATACCCTGCAGGGGCTCTCTGTTCTGGTTTAATTCGTTGACACGTTTCGCAACGGCGAACATAAGCAGCCACATCATAACGTAGTTTAGGCCAGTAGTATCTTTGTGCAATACGATGAAAAGTTTTATTAACACCCGTATGACCAGCGGTCGGAATATCGTGATTTTGTTTGATAACTTCTTGGCGTTGAGTCGTTGGAACAACCAGTTTCCAATGATCTTCATCATCTGCCAAGTCTGGATAATCGGTTCGAACATATTTATACAATTGACCGTCACTAACTCTCCAATGGGGAAATTTTCGAGGATTGTTAATAACAAATCGACACATACGATTATACCATGGATTACCAGCAGGACCAAACTGAACGTTAATAGCATCAATAACAGGAACAGCACGAGACAAAGTGTCAGGCACAACATGTTCTTTACCTTTTCGATGAAGAATGTCAAAATCATATTGTTGAAGGCGAACTGCCCATCGAGCGATACGACCAACAGGGTCTTTAATACTATTAAGCCATTTTAAGCTATAATGATCAGTTACTACCGTGAACTTAGTTCCCTCAATATATGGTCTAAGTTTTTCAATAGCAAAAAGGACAGCGAGGCATTCACGCTCTGTTGTGCTAAAATTTCGTTCGTTTCTAGTAAGCGACCGACTAATGTAACATATAACTTTCTCTCCATCAGCTTGATGTTGAGTAAGTACGGCACCAATACCATAACCAGAAGCATCCGTTTGAATAACAAAGGGTACAGAAAAATCAGGGCAAGCTAATATCGGAGCAGATATCAAATGTTCTTTAATATCACTGAAGGCTCGTTCACAATTACTATCCCAGAAAAATTTCGCATTCTTGCGGAGCAAGGATGTAAGAGGTCCGATAAGTGAAGAAAAATTCGGAACAAAGCGACGGTACCATGACGCCATACCAATTACACGACGTACTTCCTTCACTGACACAGGAGTAGGAATACGATTAATTGCATCTACTTTTTCAGGGTCTACTAATAAACCGCGTGAATTCACTACATAACCGAGATACTTAAGTTCTGGCTTACAAAAATGACATTTATTTTGGCTTAAAGTAAGACCAGCAGCTAATAACCGAGACACAACCTCACAAAGAGTAGAAAGATGTTTTTCGAAAGTTGGCGTACAAATTACAATATCGTCAAGATACGTAAAGACATATGGTTCCAAATCAGCACCAATAACCCTATCAATTAGGCGTTGCCACGTTGCCGGCGCCGTATGCAAACCAAACGGTAGGCGGCGAAATTGAAATAACCCCCTATTAGGCACAGTAAACGCTGTTAAAGGGCGTGAAGAAACAGCCACAGGTATCTGCCAATATGCGGATTTAATATCAAGAGTCGTAAGATAATGTGCGTCACGAAGTTTATCCAAAGTACTTGATACATATGGAATAAGATAAGCATCAGGTTGACTGACTTTATTAAGTTGGCGATAATCAACACAGAACCGATAACTACCATCTTTCTTTTTAATCATTACTATCGGAGATGACCAAGCAGAAGTCGAAGGTTCTACCACTCCCTCATCCAACATTTTCTTTAACTCAAGATCTACCTGTTTCTGCAGAGCAGGAGAAATAGGATAATATCGCTGCTTAATAGGCGACGAGGTGGTTTTAATCTCATGTTCAACAAGATGAGTGCATCCTAACTTATTTCCCATTTTACTAAAAACTTCTTTGACAAAACAATCTAATTGTTCTCGCTGAACTTCAGATAAATGTTCTACAGCCTGTATTGCATTAACTTCCGGGATCAAGTGATCTTTCGAGAAGGTCCATTCGTTAATTCTAAGATCGGTTACAATACCCATTCTACGCAAAAAATCGCATCCCAAAATCAAGGTATGGGGTACGGAAGGCACAACTAATAACTCACAAGTACAAACCCTATCGCGAAGCATAAGTGGTACTGTAACTATACCTAATATTTGACATTCTGCACCGTCAGCAACATTACATGTCCTATCTTTACTTGGTGTAAGCCTACAATGACCTTTCAACAGCTCCCATCCCTTTCTACCAACAACAGTATGCGAAGCACCCGAATCTAACAATCCAAGAATCTCATTACCAAAAATTGAAACTTTAAGATACGGTCTCTCATCAGGACCTGCGTGACTTAAAATATAATCTAAAACAGCTTTAGAACTAAAATCCGAATCCATAGCAATATTGTTTACTATTTGCTGAACAGTTACGCGCAAAATGATTCGGTTTATCACATTTCCAACATCTCAATTCAGAAGGCTTGGTTGAATTGATTACTTTCGGTGGGTTATTACTACGAGTTTGAACGTAACCCTCATTTGAGAATACATTCACTGTATGAATCCTAGCATTACATTTCGACTTTTGATAGGCTAGATCGGGTTCTAACATTCGATTTTCCTGAGTGGGAGGTCCACGGAACCGTTGTGCACGCACATGTGCATCTTCAACAGCTTTACACACTCGAAGTAATTGTGAAAAGGAAACTATGTTCTCTAAAGCCAGTTGGGTTTGGAAATGTGGTAATAAATTCCTACGTATTAGATTAAGGCGCTTTGTTTCAGAAGGCATCGATGGTAACCGATGGAATAAGTTTTCCATTATCGACACAAATACGGTCACGGGTTCATCGGCCCCCTGAGTACGATTGCGTATTTCATCCCATAAACAAGCTTCATAATCACATGGAAGAAAAGCTGAACGTAACGCATTAACTAACTGGTCCCAATTATACAAAGTATTTTTAACCGATCGATACCAAATCAAAGCATAATCGGTGAAAAATTCAACAGCCGAAGTAAAAAGTTGTTCCTTAGTAACCCCACGCGCCATTCGCAATTCTTCAACACGTTCTAGAAAACTAGAAAGTCCCGATTGACCATCAAAACGAAGGTTCCATTTATTCATCGGAAGGTAATTGTTATAACGTGGAGTAGCATCAATGACTTTAGTACTGTTAAAACCAATAGGTGTCGGTAACGTTTGAAACTGTTGACTATCAATTACATTTGAATAATTAAAATGGTTTGGTGATTGATTGGCTTGTAATGGCTCATCGTCAAGGTCCATAAAGTTAACTGTTTGTGAACTAGAAGGAACTACAGGTTCATTTTCAGATGTTAATCTGGACTCGAGATCGTCCATAGCCCCTAAACACCTATTATATAGCTCATCTTTATCATCAGCTGAAGACCCCTCAAAAACTAACCGTTCTAGTCTATTTGAAATATGTACCAAGCGGGTCTGAATACGTTTATAATCATTACCACCCCTAACAAATGACTCAGAACCTAGTATCTCTTCCACAAGAATGTCAAGCTTCCTACGGCATATATCCAATTCTTCTACGTTATTCAATTCTACTTCCGGGAACGAAGCATTTCCCGTCTTCTCTAACCTAATACGCGCTCTAAGCAATTTACGCTTTTCCGGCATATTTCCCTTACAAACAACTCCCCGTATTCGTAATTCATAATCTATCTCGTCTACCAATAACCTATCAACATCCATTCTGATTCCTCAAAGTAAAACCCTTTTTACCACAAGTATACCGTTTTATGTATTATTCTCAAAGTAATTCTTTGGTTTGTCACGTTCTGACGATATTTTTCCACTTACATAAACGAGTACAGAAAGTTATGTATAACTATTGTCAGTATTGCTCCTTTCTATTATAGTACGACCTAAAGGTATATGTTCCAAACTATAGCCCCTAGTTAGCTCTCCAAAAATCTTATTAAAGCCCCACGTTGGGCGCCAAACTTGTTAGCTATATTTATCTATAAATTCCTTTGCCTACCTTTAGGTCATCGCTATATCTCTTAGTTAACAATCGATCACTATAAAAGTATATTTGAGGCCCGTCTCTAGCATCAGTGAAGACGTCGCGAATTCTAGTTTATGATGTTATAAATGGCGCCAACAAGTTAAACTCAAATATACTGATATAAGCCAAGAAACTTGTAACTTCACTTTCTATCAACTAATAACAATACGATTATTGAACTCCCTATCAAAATGAAAGAAAGCAATACTTGTAGCTGGTTTTATTAATACTCGAACATTACTACCATCGATCAGACAATTAGCATCTTTACTATTACTACCTCACGCAGGGTACCCCAAATAGTTTAACTTAAACCGCTCGTAAGTCTAATGGTTACACAGTTTTTATATGTAAAAATATCATCAGATTCTAGCTAAAACACTTATCTTTGTGCCGATATACTCGCAGACATTTAATACGCCCCTTTACTCCTATCACATGTCAACTTGACAGGTTCCAACCTCGGCTGTCATTCGCTATACCTCGACCCCCAATACTGCGGTAGATTAGCTTTCCAAGGTTTTCCGCCTAATAGTTGTTGCTATAAATCGAATTTCCAGGTAACAAAAGGCAAATTCCACATTAAACTACATACCCTGTTCACAGGCAATAAACTTCGCAATCGTTGTATTCGTGTTTCCCAGATCGCTTCACAGCTTGAATATAAATATTCATTGGAAAAATGACATCTGCTTACTGATCTCCCTTACAGGAACGGCTGGCCAGTAACACAATTCTTTACTATCACCAAACCATAATAAATGGCGAGATTGTCATTTACACCCCACGAAAACTCTTGCCTTTTTTAAAAGCTGATATACAAATTTTCTCTCAAACAAAACCAACCTTGTTTTTATATCCCCTCTAGCAACGAACAAAGCCACTCTGATATTAATTTTTATCGCGTCACTCTCACTAGATTCCTCATTCAACACTAGTATTAATATCAAATGCTTTTGACACGTAACAATCTCAAAACCTGTTCACCTGAGAAATTTAACTCTAATCTGTTTAAAATTCTACTTAATCACCAAATCGGTGCAGCATAATCACTCTCTTACATATATGTTTAACATTACGATAGTATTATTGGTCTACAGTTAGTGTCCTTAATTATTTAATATTTAATATCTACGACCACTACTAAAAGTAGGCCTTTTAGCGCTAGCTTGTTTCACTAAAAGTGACGTTTTATAGTTTACCGTGTTTAAAGAAATCAGCTGTTTACTTTTAGCACACGGGCTAAAAGTGAAGTGAGGTTATAAAACTACAATTTCGAACTGCAAGTGAAGTTCTAAAGCTATTCTAGTTGCTTCTTGCGTTACAGGTAAAGCGTTTTTGAAATAATTAAAGCGTTATGTAATGAATACAGTCATATGTGGAGTATTAATAATTACATTTCGTAACTCACCTTGACAGCACGGGCGTGGCCTAAGAATCGCCAGCGCGGGGTGGCCTACTGTTCATTATGACATAAATCAAAAGTGTCGCAGATGCGAACCTTTCTTAAATCGATATTTATGGATTAATAACGTTAAAATTAAGGTCGTAGATAAAATATTGTATGCAACGCGTGCTAAAAGTCGTTTATGCGCGAGACATGTTATGAAACTCAGCCTTCGGCTTCGTTTCATAATTTTCATGTCTCGCGCATAAACGTCAACTTTTAGCACTTGTTGCATAAATAGCTATTATTTAAGTATAAGAGCAGATGCTATTTTAAATAGTAATCTGAATTTGCCCTTTTGGTAGCCTAAACAATTTTAATAATGCAATTATTATTATTACATAAAAGCAAAATTTATTGAATTGCATATTTTAATTTACCGTGTAGGTATCTACATTTATTACTGTTTACTTTATTTTAAAGATAACATACATCTTTTTGCTACCTACAACAATGTTCATTCTTATAATACTAGAAATAATGTCAAAATTAGATCAAATTTTTACAGTGAATGCGTATCGCAATGGTCTTATCTATTATGGGGCTGTATTTTTAAACTGTCTGCCTGGCCACGTGAGGGAACTTCTACTGACAAAGTTTAAAGTTACACTAAAAGCATTTTTAATAAATAATGCTATTTCAACACGAATGAATTTTTAACTTTGAATTTTAATGACTGGCTCCAAACATGTTTTACGTACTGAATTAGGAATAAATATGTATATGTAATTAAATGTGAATTGTATATATTGTATGTATTTGGTGTGGCATTTGTCATAGTAGACGTGTGTAAAACATTTTTTTTTTGTAATGGCACAAGTATAGTATCTTTAGCTATCTAACGCGCGGAACTTTAAATGCAGCATGTGCCGCGGGCTTCAGCTAGTACTCTCATATTTGATGTAATAACGTTCCTCAGTGACATACCTTTTCTATCTATACCTTAAAAGTATAGAGATTCCACTCTAACTGACAATTTATAATTTTGAACAATTTAGAAGTATAGTTCTTCTAATAAAACTTCTGTTACATGTAACTATGACGTTAAAATCTGTACCACCATAATAATGTAATAGCTATTTAAGTCACAAGGAATGTAAGGACCTATTAACATTTGAGGTAGGCAAGTACAAGCCAAGACGAAGTCGCGGCTTGTTGCCTGCCGAAAATGTTAATAGACGATACATTCCGAGTTATCTTATTATAACTATTTTTCCAGCTGCTTATCGAAATTTTCCTAGATTTTTGAAAAAATCGTTTGGTTTGTCACCTGTCATCAGGATTAATTTTCGTGAGTCGTGTTACCTATGAGGGTCACATGTCACATCAACACTTGCGATTTATAAACAAAACGTCTCAATCTGCATCTTGCTTTGCTAATTTTATTATCCTAGAAACTTAATAATAGTATTAAGTTCCGTTGTCAAGAAAAAGCACCAAACAAATATAATCACCGACTTACACGTTTTGTTACTAAGGCTGTATCACTGACTTACATGATCAGCAGCGGGGAAAACAACATTTTTGCATATTGCAAAAACACATATAATTAACATAATTATGAAGTTGCCTGCTCTGAGCGCAATTTTACAATCGTAATTTATTATTAAATTTTATTAAGTGTTAGAAGTGGCAACTAGAGTTTTTTTTGAGAGATGTCGAATAAGCACTGGGGAAGTCCTACAAAGAAACTTGTTGTTTTATTAATAACTTATTTCTATCAAAATCGTGATAATGGAGCCTCTTTTGAACCGTTGAATGCCGCCAGGAAAGTAATTTCGAGTCTTTTTTAATTAAATAATGTAAATTTATAACATTTTACTTTTGTAGGTTGCGACAGCATTAATAGTAGTTTATTTATTTAGAACTAAAGGTGGCATTTTAAAGAACGTGACAGTTGTTTACGGCCCAGGCGTCAGCCGAGGACGGAATTACTTGCGAAGACCTTTAAAAACACTTTTCGTTCATGGTGAATTTTCATACTGCAAGTGTAATGAACTTGAAATAAAAAGTTGTAAATCATTTCAAATTGCATGTCAATAGCTGACGTATAATTTTAAAGTACTTCAACTTTACTGTTTTACTTTAAAGTACTAGGACTTTAATGTTCTATTTTTTGTACCATAAATAATTTTTTTTCATACTGATGTAAAAAATTACATTTTTGACTATTTATGGTACAAAAAAATGGAACATCAAAGTCTACTACTTTAAAGCAAAATAATAAAGTTCAAGTACTTTAAAACTTATTTATGGTACAAAAAATGGAACATTAAAGAAAAATATTAAAGTTCATGTACTTTAATAGTAATTTACGATACAATTTACAAGTTTTTGTAATTTTCCACGAAAATGTTCTTATGTAAGGGCATAAAATATTTATATTGTTAAAAAGAGAAAAAAGCCTCTACCAGAAAATGTAAAAAAATATATACAGTGTCATTTAAAAAAATTGCATATGACGTCACCACTCTGAAACAATTGAAGATAAAAATTTGTTGATTGTGTTAAAATGTAGGTTTTTATGTGTCATTTGATTTGATATAAAGTTTATTGGGAATAAAATAAATAATAAAGTAGCTAGAAGGCGGGGCCTTTTTTGTTGAACAGACTTATATACAGTGTGTCTGCTTAAGTTCGCACCATATTGAAAACTTTTTTATTATTAATTTTACGAAAAAAATTTATTCTTTATACAAAATTCTGCATCGTCCAAAACTCAATCATCAGATATCAATTTTTTTAAGCCGTATGCGAGGAATGTCAAAAAATATGAATTCTGCTTAAGAGTAAAGTACAGCGGAACAGTCAGCTATGACAGACTGAAGCCTGCCTACTTTCTAGATTAACATATGCTTGCATGCTTTCATATATTTTATTTTTGTTTTATTTTATTTTTATTGTTACGTTAATATTATTTTTATACACGCTTTTTTTTCATTTCTTCCAGCTTACATCTGCGAAGTAGATGGAGTCCGACGCCCAACAAGATATCTCCAGGGACGTGTGTAGTGTGTGTTATTATTATTGTTATGAGTTATTGTTATTAGTTTTTAAGGATTATTGAAAAGAACCAGGAGGTTTTGTAGCTAAATATAATCCTGTTACTCTCATACGGGGTTATATTAGTTTTCCTACCTGGCCTCCCTCCCTCTTCTTTTGGGGGAGTAATGTTACGGATCATAGTTGCCAGAGACATATTGTGTAGGCAACGATCCTAAAACAAATTTATAAACAGTTCATTATATTGGTTCATAAAGCAAACACGCGTTTATTTCAACCAGTATATAAGAACATATTTATGTAAGATATAACGCCCAAAAGGCTTTATTCTTACAGTACCTTTATTTGTGACAATATCGAAAATTGTTATTAAGAAAAGTTGATTACAATCGAAAACTACGTTCAAATATCCAATTACACCTATCTACGATGAAAATCAGGTTTTGTTATTTTTCACATTTTTTCAAAACTTTATTTTTGACAATATCGGAAACATTTTTCAGTTATCTCTTTATTCGTTAAGACTTTGATAACCTTTACGTCTCGTAACCTCTATGTTGCATTATTTTGATGATTTTCCGTATGAAACAACTTAAAAAAATGTGAAAAATAACAAAACCTGATTTTTATCGTAGATAGGTGTAATTAAACATTTGATTCTAGTTTTAGATTCTAATTAACTTTTCTTAATAACAATTTTCAATATTGTTACAAATAAAGGTACTTTACTCTTGAGCAGAATTCATATTTTTTGACATTCCTCATATACGGATTAAAAGAATTGATATATGATGATTGCATTTTAAGTTTTGCACCATGCAGAACTTTTTATAAAGAATAACTTTTTTCGTAAAATTAATAATAAAAAAGTTTCCCATATGGTGCGAACTTAAGCAGACACACTGTATATATATATATATTTGTTCTCAGTAAGGTGGCCGTCACATTATAAGGTAGCCGTCACATTATAAACTCAAACAGCAAAAGGTTTGACATACGTTGACGGAACATACCGTCCACCAAAGATAAGGTCTACACGAGCCTTTTTTTACCACTTTTTTTAAAAACAACTACTAGCACTTATTAAGAAAACAACTAAAAGTACCATTGCTGCGACGGTAGAGGGCACAATTTAGTACAAGGATGCTGCATTACCCCCTGCGTAGTTTGGATTGTTGCAACTCTGCAAATTCTATCTTTTCCCGGATTGATACTAATTATTCTGCCCAGTCTCCAAACAAGAGGAGGGGTCAGCTCGTTTTTAATAAGAGCAAGTGTTCCTATGTCTAAATTTTAGAAAGTGTGAGTTTTATACCACTTAGATTTTTGATACAGTTGATGCAAGTATTCATTGTTCTAACGAGACCAAAAACTCTGTTGCATGCTTTGTATTAATTGCCATTGAGAAAGTCTATTAATGGGAAGATGAGACAATTCTGGATTTGGAGGAGCAGTGAGGGGCTCTAGCGTTAGGAAATGACCAGGCGTTAACGATCTCAGATCATTGGGGTCAGCACTTAGGCTGCATAAAGGACGGGAATTTAATAAAGCCTCAATTTGGGCCACTAAAGTTAACAACTCTTCAAAGTTAATATTTGGGCACCAATGACTCTGTACAAATGAGTTTTAACTACTTTTATACCACTCTCCCAAATTCCTCCAAAATGTGGTGCAGAAGGTGGGTTAAAATGCCACGTGATGGCTTTGCTCTCAGCGGCCATTTTCAAACAGTCTTTTAATTGGTGGCTCGCTCCAATAAAATTAATACCACGGTTGCTGTAGATGTCTGAGCACCTACCCCGACGAGCAATAAAACGACGTAAACAAGCTAAAAAGGCATCAGTAGTTAAATCTGACACTACTTCCAAATGGACTGCTTTCACTGATAAGCATACAAATAAACACAAATAAGCTTTTGAAGCTTTTGCACCCCTAGTGCGTCTTGTAACAATTGAAAATGGACCTCCAAAATCCACATCAACATGAAAAAAGGGGTTTGCTTGAGAAACCCGAAATTTAGGTAAATCGCCCATAGGGTATACAAAACTATTAGGTCTAAATCTAAAACAACGATAGAATTTTGATCAACAACTACGAATACGGCTACGCGCACCAAGAATCCAAAAATAGTGAGTGGTGTTTACGCCAGAATGTAAGTTTTGATAATGAATTTGTAAAATCAATAGTTTTGAGAGAACATGAGAAGAAGGAAGTGACGCTGGATGTTTAGCTTTAAATGCTAACTCTGATTGAGATAGTCTACCTCCAACACGTAGAGTACCGTTTTCATCAAAATTTTGTCAGAACATCTAGTATTTCAAACGAAACGCAAACAATAAGCAATAACATTCTGTATTTTACGAAGAGATAAAAAACGCGTGAACAACGAATCAATAGCGTTTGAAACAATTTGACCTAGCAAAACACTTTTCCTTTCTTCTAAGTCACTATTTTCATACACTACTCTTTTATTAGAATCCTCTAGAGGCCAATCAGTAGAAGACGCAGGTCCCGCCCACCATGAGGGAAACGCCATAAATTCTTCTGGGAGAAGACCCCGAGATGCTGCGTCGGGGGGGTTCCCAAATGAACGTATATGATGCCAACATTTCGGTGGAAGCCGTTCTTGAATGAGGCTCACTCTTTAGACAGAAAGGTTTTCCACCGATGCGAAGAAGATCGAATCTAATTTAAAAAAATTGTGGAGTTAGACCAAGCAAAAATACTATTTATGGTAATAAGGTGTTGAAACGTATTTCTCACCCATGACACAATAGAAGATAACAACACCGCAGCACATAACTCAAGGCGAGGGATCGACAAAGTCTTCAAAGGTGCAACCTTTGATTTGCCACAAAGTAACGAAACGATAACTCTACCATCTGGGTATCCGCAACGAAGATACACTACACTGGCGTAGCCTTGCTCTGAGGCATCGCAAAAAGAATGAAGCTGACACAATACAGACGTATGATCTGGCACTACAGCTCGAGGGTTTGCACCGAAGCAATACACGGTAATTGTGCCTTATATTGCCGCCGCTTGTTCACAATTTCTGGGGAAGAGCATCATCCTATTAAACACCTAAAATACATAACATCTGTATGAGACGTTTCGCAAAGAATATAACGGGACACAAGAACCCAAGGGGGTCATCAATACTAGCTATTTCTGATAAAATCGGACACTTAGTACAACCCCACTCACGAGATTTCACAACAAAGGAAAACGAATCTATTAAGGATTGCCAAAGAAGGCCAAGAACTTTAGTAAAAGAAGAATGGCAGCAATGATGAGAAATAACATAAGAGTTTAAACCTTCAGGAAGTACATCAAGAAGAGACATGTGACCGGAATCTAACTATCTTTCATATATTCTACATATTCTTTGCGACGTACAGGATTAAAATCAAATTTACCCTCAAGAGTAAAAAGCCTGCGTTGAGCTATATCTAATGATTTGTCAAAAATAGGTTCATCAGATTTGAATGGGAGAGAGACCCCGAAACGACCTTCGAAAGTTCTAAAATAAGTTTTCTGAAAATGAATTTCCGCCTGGTGTTCTTCTGGAGAAATAGAAATCTTTTCAGGAACTTCCTCAAGTTTCCAGAATGCTTTTAAAGTATCATCTGAGCAAGGAGTATGAATTGCCGCAAAGAAAGATTGCACTGGCTGAGGCAACATTGAAGTGGAAGCCGGCCCAACTAACATTACCCCAAAAATTTTATGAATACCAATGAGAGACCTATCACCATTTTGCTCAATACCCGGAAGCACAATTGAAGAATAAATGTCTGCACCCAACAAAATATCCACAGCACCAGGTTGGTTCCAGGTAGGATATGCCAATTGAAATGGTTTCAAGTGAACTATATTTAAAGGATATAAGGTAGCGGAAGGCATATCAGCACAAATTGTAGGAAGAATAATAACATCCAAAGGTAATGGCAGTTGCGAATAGCCAAGAGGTCTAATCAAACAACAAGATACACCTAGAGAAGATCTAGTAGACATCTGTCTAATCCTGCAATAGGAATTGAAGAACGAACACGAGGTAAATGAAGTCCACGAGCACATAAACGGTTGAACCAGGATCACACAAGCCTCTCACACGGTGAGGTTGACCATTCACATCTAAAATTTCCAAATAACTGTAGACAATAATACGGTTTTACCTATCTGCGTATGTAGCATACTAGTACCCACATGTACCACAGGACTATCAGACGAATTCGAAGAAGTAGTCTGCTTTACAATTCGAGAATCACCACTATTAATGATAAAATGTAACAACGTATGATGTCTTTTCGCACAACTAGAGCAAACAATTAACACACAAACGAGCACGTTTTACAGCCGCATGACGAACCCTAGGTGTTATGGACATAAACTGAGAACAACGATATACTAAATAATCTCCCTGACAAATGATACACCTTACACGAGATCTCGAAACTAACTTTTGTGAACCACTGGATGAAGCAGTTTGTACAAGTAAAGAATTAGGTTTAAAATATGAACCTTTAGATTGTTGTGGGAAATGAGGTTTACCAACCGAGTCTCCTACACGAGATGATTTGAAACCTGATGTAATATTGGTTGATACCTTCGAGGTAGCAATAGTTTCTAGAGCAACGCACTGTTTTAATAGGAAATTTTTCAAATGTGAATAGGTAGGAATTTCCATTGCATCACCATGTAGCTCGAAACGTCTGCGAATTGCAGGAGGTAATTTGTCCTCTAACAAATCGACAACAATAAAATCCCAAGCAAATATGTCAAAACTCAAAGTATCTAAATGGCTAAATTTTGAGAAAATGTATCCACAAGACAACGTAATTCTTTCGAGTTTTCGGAGGTCAAAGGACGATAATTTTTTAAAATATGCCAGTGACTGCTAGCTAACGTACGCTTATTTGAATATCTCTCTATGACTGTTTTATAAGCTAACTGATAGTTTTCCGGAGTTAAAGGAATATACTTCACTAAAGAAAGAGGTTCTCCATCTAGAGAAAGCAATAAATATTGAAACTTTTCAATTTCCGAAAGCTGTCTTTGGTTGTGTACTAAACCGTCATAGAGACTTATGAATGATTGCCAAGAGAGCAGATCACCAGAATATTTTCTAAGTTCTAATTTAGGTAGATTAACATTTAAACAAGACTTTTCAAACTCAGTTGACTTTGCTTCAAGCACAAGTGCTTCTACACTGGGGGGAAAATTGATTCAAAATGTACACACGATTCAAAATATTGATTTGCAACTTGTTTCCGAAGAATCTCTTGTGCTATCGAATCTGAGTCATTGGTCTGGGTAATAACTTTTAAATGCAAATCTTTAAACTCTTTGTACAATGTATCTAAAGTCCTATATTTTACTTTAAATACGAATTCTCGTTAACACTTGCCTCACTTGCTAATTCAAAGATTTCCCCAATCTGCGAGATTGCAATTTGTCTAGCTAAAAATGTTTCCTTCTTTGGAGCCATAATTATAGACAATTAAACTCTAGCTTACAATGTATCTACTCAAAAATTTGTCAACACAAAGTACAAGTTGTACTGTTCAATAAAATTCAAAGAATACAAAGCAGCAACAAATACACAAAAAATAGTGAGCAATCAAAATAATAACACAGGCAGGTAATATAAGGTTGCAACGACCTTTAACACTAAAGGCAAAATAAATATTTAAATATATCAAAACACCGTAAAACAACTCTATGCAAACATTATTTTCTCAGTGAACTGTAACTAGTTTGTTAATCCAACGGACCGTTCTATCCCGGCTCGAGGACCAAATGAATCATTCTAATATCAAAATTACAATACAAATTCGAAGGACCCTTTGCTAAATCTGTTTACTGAGTGACAAATTCGTGTACAAAACACCCAAATTGACAAATTTACTTCTGTCACACACAAACACAAAACTAGACCACCAGTATATATATATATATATATATATATATATATATATATTTGTTCTCAGTAATGTGGCCGTCAGATCATAAACTCAAGCAGCAAAAGGTTTGACATACGTTGACGGAACAATTAGACGGAGGTGTACGCAGATTTGGAGTGGTGCCAGCTGCAGGCGGCATTGGAAGAAATATCTGGCTTGTTACAGCAGGCCAACGGAGAGAAAGAGTCCCTGTACGTCGTAGGACTTGTTGTGGAATCGCCTGGTGTACTATTTTGCATCAGGGAAGCCAAATAAGCCCAGAAAGTTATTTTAAAAGCAGAATTTGGTGAAATTTTTAAAGTGGCATCGGTTTTAGCACATTTCCGGAAGAAGCGCATCGTAAGTGTTTTGTTGTGGCATCTATTTACCTACGTTTGTTAAATCATTTAGCTAATGCACTCTTACGTAATCACTGATGTAATTATTAATTCGGAGCCAAGTTCTTTTGTAAAATTGTGAGGTTGGGGCGCCATGTTTGTAAAGTTATTTCCATCAGTTGAAATAACTAATTTTGTAGCGATCCCATTGGATAAACAAGCGGTGGATAAAGCAATTACTTAAAAAAAACATAAAAACCACGATAATTATCTTAATAGCAAATATATTGCTTATAATTATACATTCCATCATATTTGCTAGGATGCAGAAACCCAACCCTTTGAGATGATAAAGTCATTTATTTAAATAATAATAATAATATCAATACCATATACACATCGATACATAATACATAATCTTGTTTTTAGAGCCCTTTTATAGGGTAAAAAACTGAGAGAAGAAGGTATTTTTACGGCAGTCAAGCGTCTTTTCACGTGGTTTTAAAAACATAGGATTTAAATGGCTAAAGGATAATTCGTGAGGCATCTCATGTAACTCAACGACCTTTATTTAAAACGAATAAGCTTGTTGTAGTTTTATCAACGCATAAAACAAGAAGCTTTGTATCAATTTGCGTTTTTGGAGGATACGTGGAAATTCCAAAATAGCATTATAAGACGCTCTTGGGAATACATTGATTTGCGAACTGTTAAAATTTTGTTAACATACCGGCAACACTGCACAGATATGACGTCAATAGTAAAATTATATTTTTCTATAAAATATCTTACAGAGCATAAGACTTCTATTTGGCTGGTGAAAGCGATTTTATATTTCGTTCGTCTCCTTAGACCAAATACTGTCTACGTAGCATTTTCATTTCTCCATGCAATCTGATGAAAGTAAAATAGCCAAAGTAAGGAATTATAAATAAGGCGCTCGGTTAGACGGAAATTCAGGTTCCGCGCACGGAGCAGTCATAAACAGGTAGGGAAACGAGCTACACCCGTGGATGGCAACCATAAATAGGAGCTCGCAGGTAACGAAGATGTCCATTAATAGCTAATAATCAAATTCATCCCTATCGAGCGAAGCGCGGCGCAGCTGACGTTTCCTTTTCCGCCATGATTTATATGCTTTAGGTTTCACGACTCGTTCCCGTCAGCTTTAAAAGTCACTGCCCTACTTCTTACAGCGTTTCGGTATCGTTTATGGAGTTTTTACGTCGTTTCTTCGCCGCACGTTTTTACTGCTGCGACAGAATGATTGGTTAGATCCACTGTATATATAAATAAATTTGTGTTCTTAAAACCCTCATTCTGTTATTATAGGATTTTCATTTTTTATGACGCACATGATGTGCATCCCGATAGCAGGCCGCTTGTTCCTCCGAAACGCTGCTAAGAGAGCTAACACAGTTTGAGTTTAGATAAAGTTGATTTATTGGCCCTATTGCGGCCTGTAGTTGATATCGCTGCCTTTAAGATGTGCTCTACTCGTATGCGAAGTCGTCAAGCTTCTGGGCTTTTCAGATTTTGCAAATGACGGGGAAAAACTGTACCGCTTGCGTTGGAATTCTAAAAATGTAGGAAGGTGAAATGGTGGAAGATGTGAGGCCAATCTTTCAGTAGGGAAAATGTACAGTTTAGTATAATAGAAGACAACACAGATAGTCCATAAGCTCGAATGGCGATCCAGAGGCAGGTTACATTAAAACAATTTTACCAGAATTAGATTTATTACAGAAATTGGCTACCGAATGGATTGCGCTATGAAGAAGAAAATTATTCCAGAAAGCAATGCCACCCCAGCATAGATGATTCTCTTTTTTTACATTCGTAAGTTTTCATTCAATTGTTTGGCGATTACAGCTTGACGTGTAACTGCCCACTATTTGGGGCCAACACATCTCCATTTGAGGGATGCAACTCTTCTCTACATCAAAGACATTGTTAGAAACGTTTTTGAAATCCGCATTTGAGACAGTTGGCGTTACTTTCTGGCATTCTTGCGTGTTAGATTAAATGCGTCTCTAATGCACATCTTCCGTAGCCGTATCTTGCATTGGATCTTAAAGTTTCCATTAGGTGTCGCCACGGGGACCATTTGGAGATTGGCTAGCGCATATTATTCTATATAGAAGTTTTGTGACGTAGAGAAAACCATATTGAGACATCGTAAAGCGCCCGTTTTGCGGCGAAAAGGTAATTCCTGCCCAAAATTTGAAGTGGCCAGACGTTTTTTAGGGTACAAGCCTTTGAGGGCAGAGCAGGGGTGTTCCGCCCCAAATGTGTTTATGCAGACTCACTAGTTCTACAATCTTTATCAAGAAAATGTATTGTTTGGTCTCGTATTTTTGTGAAATAACGGCCAGCATTATCGTATCCTTTGCGTGTAATTTCGTGTTTAGACGATTTCAATGACGCGACGGTCACACTTTCCTGAAGTCTTCCAGGGCAGCTAGTTAAAATATCCCTAGTTGTACTCAACTTCTTTACCGTTCCGCGCTCCAGGCCTTGTGCAAGTTTCCGCATTTCTCAGTTGCTATAAACTACGTAGCATTGTGGAATCAATTTTGCGGCGCCTCCTAAAATCAGGTATTTAGGAAACGTAACGCTTTTGTGTTAGTGAATTTTACGGCAGTATTGCACCGAGGGCATGTTGACAGGTTTGGAGTATTGCATGATTCGAAATACATTTAATTGTGTCAGGTCATTTTGGTATTTTAAGTAGCCACCTAGGCTTTAGGGCAGCGTGCCCGTATGCTAAACCCTTTTAGTTACTTATTTGGCTCCATCGCCTAATTCTACAATAATGATTTTGCACATATTTGACCCCAAACGCAGTATTTCTCGTCAGTTGGAGCACCCCTTTGCTGCTACTTTGGCAGCCGGGTGTTATCGCTCACAAGAATTCCGAAACTTCTAGAAATCACTCCGTTGAGGCGCTTCGCCATTGGCTGTCTTTGATACCGGAATTAATTTGTTTTGTGGAGCGCATCGCCATTGGCTGCCGAGAGTCACGTGGCAACGCCGTTTGGCTCACGCCACTTCAAGCGTCCTAACGCTTTTTGCTTGGGAGAGTTCAAGTCAGGCCGTTGATCGAAGAAGTCGCAGAGTGTGCCGTTTCGCGGCGTTCCCGCTATTTGCGGGGACGCCAGCCTGTTTTTCCCGTTTCGTGCTGTTTCAGCGAATGTTGTCGAATATGCCATCCTTTAAGAGGTCGCGTGTGGTTGTGTGAGTGGCACGTCTTTACGCCAAGGCGTAGGTGTGTGAAGGGCTTCTTGGGGCCAGTTCTGCGTTGGTGAGAAAGGGGGCTTTCCCTTTGCAACTCGATGTTTCGAGGATCTTTCTAGGCAGGACGAAGTAGGCCTTTTTGCCGCTGTAGTGTGCTCTCAGGAGAGCGTCCTAACGCCGCCATCTTGGCGGATTCCAGCCCGTTTACCCCTAATGCCGTGTTTTGGCGATTGAGCTGCCACAGACTGCCGCCTTCTACCAACTGACTGCACGCCACTCTCATGGACCGTCTGCGGACTAAGGTATTTGTAATTGCAACCATTTAAACATAGTAACTGTCACTTGTGCGAGCGTTGGTGCTTTTGCGCTCAACTTTGTGTGGGCGGATGCATGCCCCTTGCTTGCTTGTCGCGGCTTTTAATGCCGGTTTGAGGCCACCATGCTGCAAGACGCTACTTTGGTAGCCTGCTAGTAAATTCATGTGCGCGAGTTTCGCGTTTCATCGCCTAAATAGCTAAAGAACTCTGCGCTTATGATTTGGTGTTACGTTTGTGCTAATTTTTAATTCAGTAACGTTGGGTGCGCGAGCTTCACTATATTGTAAGCACTGTTATCGCGCCCTAACGCGCCCTTTTGCCGGAGCGCGTATTTCTAAACTGTACTCTAATATGTTCATTAGCATAGCGCGTCCATCAGCTGGTGCTTAACGTAAGCAGTAACATAAGCTTGGCGGCACGATTTGCTGCCCAGATGTAATTAGCGATCAATAGACGCATATTTAGTTAAGGGACGTATTATTCCTATTCGACCTGTGCATGCTTTGTTTCAGATAGCGCCTTTTACAGTGTAAAGATTGGTGTACGGCGAGACGTGAGAGATTAGAGCGGCAGGTAGGTCCAGTGATTGCGCAGTCTCGGCCAAAGAGTCCCAATATTACCATTCCAGTACGAAATTGTTATTTGAGCTTGCAGCTCATGAGAATTCTTATCGACGGAGTATCTTGAATACTTCGCTCCCGTTTAACCGCCCAGGCCCGGTTATTCGAGCTAAGACAGGCTTGGTGGCGCCCTCATAATTTTGAAGTACCCTATATATATGCCTCAACACGCTTGCCCAGAACGTATCGTGTGACTCACGCCCGACTTCCTGAGCGTTTCCAGCCGTGGCCCTTTAGCCTGTTTCTAGCAAATCTCAGGGCAAGTGTGCCAGTTTTCCAGGACTGATTCCGTGGTGCGATGCTCACCTTGGGTGGGTGTCGTAAAGTTGTTTTAATACCGTAACAATTGTCAAAATTTGTTTAAAGACAATAAAAACGTTAGAACTGTAAGCATTCTGCGCTCACTTTAGTTAACATTGCGCGTTAAAAAATGTGTATTTTGCATGACTAATTCGATAACAATATCCTTATGTATTTTGCTGTTTTTGTGTGGTGGAGTTAGGGGGAAACTGTGTACAGTTGAAGCTACTGTGGCAGCCAAAACTTCGCTTCTAAATTTTCCAGGGCCCCCGGTATTACAGTTTCGTGTCAATAAGGTAGAATTTATATTCGTTGTTACTGTTTGACAATTTGCTATACTCTTGCATTGAATTTTCTTGGTATACACAATTTCAGCTTTTTGGTTTCTGAAATAAAAGTAATTCTGTTAACTGATACGTTGAATTTGATTAACCAAGATCGTATGCGAACTAAGTTTAATCTGAGTGCTTTAGTCTATGAAAAAGGCGATTTTCAAACAATATGGTTCAGAACATTGTAAACTTTTGTAAAAAAAGCTACCTACGAGATATTTGTTTTTACTGAGGTATATGTTGAGTAGTCCACATACGCATTTTTCCCGCACTTGAGAGTTATCTTTCAGCAACTAAAAATGTTGCAGATTTTGGCCCTAGCTGAAACGTCTGCAGCAGCGTCCTAAAACTACATGGAAAGTAACGTGTTTATACTGGCTTCGGTATAGCCGACTTATCAAGATCTGGTAAATCGTTCCCCCTCCCCGGACGCTGAGGTAGTCGCGATCCGACCGAAGGTTATTTATCGTTGGTTTCCCAAAGCTCGTTGCCTGTTATAACGCAGTTTTGTGCCTCAACTACTTTTCTGATGGTTGTAATTCTGTTATTTTGCCCATTTTTGTTGTGTTCAGAATATTACACCTTTCCATTATTTTCTTAGCAACTGGCAAAGTCTGGATGTTACTATTTGTAATTTTTTATTTCTTTGCTTTGTATATAATGATTAGCCGAATACACTGGTCAAACATTCTGGTTGTAAGATGTTGCGGTATTGTCTTGTTTAGTAGAATAATTGACAGTTCTTCATCTTATTTTCATTATTGTTTTAATTTGTTCCTTTTCGTGTTCTTTTTATAATTCTATTATATATTCCAATTACACGCAGTACCCTGTTCGCATCTCCCACAATTACTCGTGTTGCTCGTTAAGAGTACATAACTTCAGTTTTGATCATATTAATTTTTAAGCCAATTTTCAGGAATTCTTCATGAATGTCAGTTATCACCTGCTATCATTAACTTATCGTAAGTGGATAATCGCTCTCGCTTTTGTAGTTCTTCTTTTATCTTCCAATTAAAGTTTCAGGCTAAAGAAAACGTTTTATAAGGTTACGTGGAATGAATGTCAATTATCACCAGCTATCATTAACATATTAAGTGGCTAATCGTTCTCAATTTTTTTGTCTTTTTTCTTGCAATTAAAGTTTAAGGCTAAAGGAAACGTTTTAAGAGGTTACGTGGAGAGCTTCGGTGGAAGTGAGTCACCTTGACTCGTCTTTTGATTATTACAAGTTTGCTTTATCATGCACTGCAACTTCTTGATTCAGATGTTTTATGGTGTCGTTATACAGTGAAAGTGTTTCCAAACCGAACATGATGAAAAATCAACAATTGGGTTGCTAAGTGACAATTGTGGTTACTTAGAGGGCCTCAAGGATCTCAGTGGTTACGAATGTTCGATTTGAAGAAAAAAATCCTTTTCGTTGTGTGTGGGTTTGATATTTTCGGGGTGAGGAAATTCTCACTGTGTTATTCAGTTTTCTGCATTGTTTGTAAATTACCCATTATTCTATCATGTAAAAAGTCTTTTTATAGTCTACATGTGCCAATATAAGGGGTATTTGTAATCGTTAGCCTTTTCAATAACTGTTTTCATTATGAGTAAGTAGTGGCTGGCGCCATACTTTTTCATAAACTCACTTTGCAGTTCCGCCATGGATTCGTTTCCAGGCTTCAAGGTCATTAATTTTCCTTACTCTCACTGGGTCTCATATGAACCCAGAAAATCTCCCTTTATTTTCTATATATCATATTTCGTTCTAGTGCGATTTTACGGCTCTAGTGCCAATCTGCAGCTTTTAGCCGGTTTACATAATTTTTTCCGTAATAACATTACTTGAACTTCTGTTCACGTCCTGTTGGTGTTCCGTACAATTTAATAATCGATCGCTGTTAACCCATGTCTCCGCTTTGCCGGGCGAAATCCAGGGTTTGAGCATTGTTCAAAACCTTTGTCAGATTTGCTGGTCTAGCCGCCGCTAATCCTAAATGGTAGCTCAGGTTCAGTTGCTTCGCCTCCCCTCGCTTAGCATCAACTTTTATTTCATTCAGAAAAAGTACACATATTTTATTGGATAATTATGTTGCATATGTGTATTAAAGGATATAAATCTTGAGTGCATGTCCAACTGAAGCCTGTGAACTGTTATTTAGAATAGGTGGCCAACTTGTTAGACAATCAATACTAGGTTCTGTAATCTGAACTGCGACGTGACGTCAGGTATTAGCTAGACTTTATAAGGTTAATTTGATATAGATCCCATATTATATGTTTCTTGGTGCATTTAATATAACCGTAGTAAATTTCATACTGTTTGGCTTCTTGCTAAGTAATCTGCAGTACGCGTTTTCAAGGAAGTGAGAAAGATTCTCTTAAAAAACAGAGCCGAAATAGGTTTGATCCCGTGCCCCGAATACGCTGTTGCGAGCAGTTTCTATAGTTGAATTTTCAGTAGAAATATAACAAGTGCTTGAAAAATTTCTCAAAATATTTGGAAATATGTTCTGCAGCTATTTTTTCAATAAGAGCATGAGTGCATGCCAACTGAAAAAATCCCGATTCTGAAGGAGGAGGGATTTTTCTTGGAGGCATGTACGAATGCTTTTGTTAAAAAAAAATAGCTGCCGAATATATTTTGCAAATAGTAGTAGTTGTTCGGAAATTATGTGGGTAATTTATGTTTTATATTTAAATTGTTGATATTTGAGTTAACTGAACCACATTGAGTTAAAAAAATTATTTAAAATAAATGTAAAATTTACATTACGGCTTCTTAATTTTTCCTTTTAATGCCCAATAATTTTTGTAGCAACTATTGAGAGCTGCCAAATAATAAAAAAAATATATATGCAAGTTGCCGTTAAAATTTAGGAAAGTATCTAATTGACATTTCAGTAAATTTGAACACATCAAATTTAAGATTTGTTATTAATGGTTGTTATTAATTTATTAATTCGGATAAAATGGTGAATTACACTAACGATGTATACATGGACATGATAATAGTTTATGGAGCTGCCTATGAAAGTGCTGCACGAGCAAGGCGTATGTATTTAGAAACATTTCCAAATAAATCGCTCCCTTCCGAAAATACATTTCTCCGGGTTATTCAACGGGCAAGAGAGACTGAGAATTGACAACCACAGAAGGAAAGGCCAAATCGACAAGCGGTTGATGTTGAAGAATAAGTATTGGAAAGGCTGGTTGCTGAATCGACAACTAGTACACGCCAAATTCCCAGGAAGCTAATGTTTCTCAGAACTTTGTTTGGCGCACATTGAAGATGAACGCTTTGTACCCTTTTCATTTCCAAAGGTATAAGGATCTACTCCCAACGATTTTATCTGTTGCGGCAACAGTTTTATGAATAGCTGCTCAATCGTACGGAAGCAGAACCAGATTTTTCAACAAACATAATTAAAATGAATAATGACATTGAAAAGGAAATTAGTTTTAGAATTTGCCATTGGAGTGAGCACTCTGTCTTTTTACTCTAAGTTTGATATTATATCGTTTCCAAAAAAACAAAGAAATCTTGTTCCTTTGAAAAAATCTCTGGGAAAAATTTAAGTTCAGCAGTACTCAATCAGTGCGAAACTTTTTTAAGACCTTTAAACCACTGTAACCCTTTATTATTATTGTTTTTTCATCAAATGTTTGTTAATAAAAAATATTTACTTTAGTCCCAACTATCTATCTTAAAAAATTTCTCCGTAAGTTACATTGAAAAAGAATTTCACGAATGAAAAAATAGCACAATTAAGAAAACTTTTTTCTTAAAAATAATAAAACAAATACCTAAATACTAAAACTTTTTTTTAAACTACAGTAAGCGGAAATTTCCAAAAATGTCCGATTATCAATAATCGCCGTTGCTATGGAAAATTTCCAACTAAATATGCATAAGGGATATTCTCCATTTACTTCACCAGCCAATAATCACCATGTAAAGCTTTTTCTTCCGTATCTATTGATTTGAACTTAGCAAGCGAGCACCTACTCATCACGATCGCTAGTCGAGTAACCCCTGTAAGCCTGTTGTCGGTCGTAACGAGGAGTGACCTTGTAACAAGTTTAAGTATAGTATTAAATTAAAAGTATTAATTGCAGACAGAATAATCTCTTAAGAGCCAATGTTGAATCAAACCTAGAACAACAAAGAAAAAGGCTACAGAGTAGATAACATATCAGTATAGTTACGTACATTAATTACACAGACACAAAGTTGTGTCAGTAAACGTCCTTTTTTATTGACATCAATTATTGAATTTTACATGTACTCTGGATGAGTATTAAGCAAATGGGTTGTTGAGCACATTGGAGGAGATAATCATCCACTGATGCTACTCCTATACCTTATGTTACAGGTTAGTCTACTATGATAAGTATTTTAATTGTGGAGAAAAAGGTACTCCCAGGTCTTCGTGGATGGTCTGGTTAGTTAAGATATCAGTGTGCGTTGATTATTGTGCGTATGATCTTGAAATAAAACCTCTAGATAATGCTGATATTTCATTGCTTGGCATATCCTCACAGCCGAAGGCCACATATCCATTGGTTTCAGCATGATTATGTACATGTGCTGTTGTACAACAGCAGTTTGTTGTTAGTTGATAATAATTATCTTCTACCTCGCAGTCAATACATCTGCCGAAATTATGTTTAATGCTGTCTTTTTGAGTTTTTTCGATGTTAATTTCTGGTCTAGGTGAAGTTCCAAGTATTTCACTCCTTTTTTCACAGGAATGGGGCACCATCGATATTGACTGGTGGGCATGTGGTGATTTTCGTGGTGAAGGTAACTTGCGTAGAATTGGTTTTGTTGATGTTTATTCGCTAATGATTTAACCATATGTTTACAAGGTTTATATGTTCTTGGAGCCGTTCGCTGGCTAAGTTTGGATCTTCATGAACCGATAAGATGGCAGTGTCGTCAGCGAAGGTGGCAATTATCGTGTTGTCTGTTTCTGGTATGTCAGACGTAAACAGGAGCTTTGATAGTTTAACTTTTCACCCCCTTTAATAGGGGCGTTAAAGATTTATACCTCGGCTAAATTCAAATCGGAGAACTACGTTCCCTCAAATATGAACTTAATAGAAGGATATATCATGTTAAACTATATGTACAAAAATAAGTAATCACTTAATGTAAAATGAATTGTATATTGTGGAAATAACAGTTTCGCCTGGGGCGTCGCGTTTCGTTACTTCCTGGAGAGCTGCAACTTTTCTGACACTGGTGTACGGCAGGCGGGCACGGCGGGTTATTAAACAAGTTCCTCGGGCATTTGCGGAACGCACCTGTTTGGAGGCAACGTACCGATTATTGGTAGCGCTAACGTCCCGGTTGGCTAATCTGCAAATCACAGTTTGGTTGGTATTTATGGTGCTAGAATCACATGTAAAATCACTCTGATGTATGAGATACCTACACCTCAGTGTCAAGCTAGGAATTTTCGCGGGCCTGGTACTTGTCTTAGAAGTTCACAGCGTATCCGTAGGAGTGACGGCGGTGCGAAATTCGGCCTGGTTTTTTTATTCCAATTTAAGCGAGCCGCGACATTGACTTGACGGCCACTCGCGAAGAATTTGCCCGCGGTCAATACTACAGGCGGGTTTAATGTTCCGGCTTTGGGAAAAACGCTTCTAAACGTTCCTAGGAGGCTCTACAGGTATGTTTATGCATGCGGCTACCGGGTTTAATGTACATTTAGGCGGGTCGTGTAATTTGGATTCCTAGGGATCCTGTGATTAAATAGTTTTTGAACTATTATAGTGGCGGATTGTACTGGGAGCTTTTTAAGTGCTCGGAGAGCAGGAGTTAGGAGTCGGGCACTGCGAATAGTGGCCGTCTCAATCTAGCTTCAGGTCAGGTCTTCAGGTTAATAAGCCAGGAGTCGGGCACTGCAAACAGTCGCCGGCTCAATCTAGCTTCACTAGAGGAGTCCGTGTACTCAAGATGGAACTGGGCAGGATCAGGACTGGTGGACTCAAGGGGCATACATCTCAAGTTCCGTAAACTGGTCGCAGAACTTGCTTTTATATGTGTCGCGTCGTGTTATCAAAGCAGCCACTTCAGACGTCCTTAGGTGGAAGGCGGCGCGAGGATCGACTCTTCGTAGTTTTGAGCACAGCGGGCCCAAGTTTGTTATCACTTGTTCGAACGTCGGCAAGATGTAGCCCGTGATAACGCTTGGATGGGTGTTGTAAAATTTCAGAAACATTATTACATGTTCGTTTTACAAATTTATACAGATGCTGCGAGCGTTACAATACACCGAGAAACGCTGTCGTGCAGTATTTTTTCTCTTCCGAGCTTTTAGCAATAGTATTTAGAATTGTATTTGTTTGATGGATAGTTGAATGATTTTTGCGAAATCTAAATTGATGTCGAGGGATTACTGTTGAAAGTTCTACGTCTTCTCTCATTCTTTTGAGTAGTAATGTTTTAAATACCTTACTTAATATGGGAAACAAACTGCTCGGACTATAGGATGTTTACTGTTCAGGTGCTTTACCAGGTTTTTGTATCATCAAGATGTGGACATACTTCCAAAGAATGGGGTAGTAGGCAATGCTCAGAATGCCATTAAATATTGTCGTGACTAGGACGATAGCTTTCTTTGGCTGCATTTTCAGAATTTTGCTCGTTATTAAATCATGTTCTGAAGCTTAGAACTGTTTCAATTTGTTAATGTTGAAGTTTAATTCAGCTGGCGAGAAAGATTTTATAGGGAGCGACATCTGGCATGGCGCATCTAGAAAAGCTTCAGTTTGTTGATTGTCGTAGGTAGGCGATGGTTTGAAAACATGTGATAGGTATTCTGGGAATATATCGGCTTTCTCTTTATTCGATCTGGCCCACGTACCATCTATGGTCAAAATTGGCGGAATATGAGCTTGCGGTCTTTTTAGTTTTTTGGTTGCTCCCAAATAGAATGATAACTTGTATTTAGGTTGGTAATGTAATTTTGAAATAAATTATTTTTGTGTTCATGAATGGTAGCTCTCAGATTTCATGTTAATCTGTTTCGTGATCTTTTTCATCGCCCTCGAGCTCTACGTTTTCCAACCACTAGTTCCCGGGATATTGTTACTTTCGGGAGTATCTTCATCTGGACTAGAAGTGGACTCCCGCGAAGCTTCCTGGATAAGATTAGTTATACAGTGGACTGCTGTATCAAGATCTGCTGGTTGTTTTATTCGCAACTGTAAACTTATGTTTTCTTAAATGAAGGTGTGGAATGTGTCCCAGTTTGTTCTTTTGTTCGGGATGAGTATAAAGCTCTTCTTTCTTAATAATGTGGCTGCTTAGTGTCATTATGATTGGCAAATTATCAGACATCATGTCATTATTCAACTCGACCCTATTGTTATTGGTTGATATACTGTGCCTTACGAAGAATTCCAACAGATCTGGAATTTTGTCTAGGTCTGTTGGCCGGTACGTTGGTTCGCCTGTAAAGAGAAAGTCATAGTTGTTGTTGGTCATAGTTCTTAGGAGGTTTCTGCCTTTAGCTGTGATGAGTATTGAGCCCCAGTGCGTGTTTAGAATTCTCTCGGCAATAAATTTAACTCCTAAAGGCTGCAAAAAGTTTGCTACAGGATAGAAGTAATTCTATGTCTTGGAGGATTGTATACTGACAATATTACAACTGAGAAAGGCAGAGAATTAATTCCACATTTGCAACTTGTATCCATTCCGTTTGAAATTTGGGTAGTTCATGGTGTGAAATATGATTTTTAATGATAACCACTGACCCTTCATGTGCTGTATTATCAGAGTGGTTTGTGGAGTTGATGCTATAATTTGGTATACAGAATACGGTTCGTTCTGTAGGATGTGTTTCTGAAATGATGAAGATGTCCATCTTATTAATATTTAAAAATGCCATTAATTCGTGTATGGTTTAGTAATCCGTTTAGAGTTCCAGGTGGCAATTCGCAGTGTATTGGCCATGGTGCAATATGTTTTTGAATGACCGCATGATTAGCACCTTGTACACTGTAAAACGCCTCTTCTTTTATTTGGTGGTTCAACTTGTATTTTTGCATAGAGTAAGCTGTGGGGTGCTATATTTTGATTAAATATTGAAGCTGATAGGCTCATGAAAGGTGCATTCTGAAATTGTGGTGGAGAATAGAATTGATTTTGTGCGATTGTTGGAATTGAATGAGTTATTTGTTGATTATTATTAAACATTTGCTGGGATTGATAGTGTATTTGTTGATGGTTGCTTATCGGATTATTCACTATACGTAGGTAGCGTTAAGGTTGCCCGATTGATTGTATAGGGAGTATAATGCTCCCTATTCCTTAATTGTTTGTTTTTAATATAAGTATAAAATTGTTGACTTAATGCTGTTTAATATTAGAAAGTTTATTGAGGTCACGCCAGAATCGAAAGCGGAGGATAAGATATCTCACGCTCAGCGTACTCTTCCACTCGCTGTTACTGCATCAACTTGAAACCAGTAAATGCCTTCAATAATGTTACATGTGTTGTTTCAACTATCATAGTGTGGTGAACAAAAATAAATAATGTATTGTAATGATGCCCTTAACTAATGTAAGGCTTTAATAGAAATATAAATAATAAATCACCACAATTTCCGTGTCAATCTCAGGGCTGATTAAAAATGATGTAATAATTATTAGTTAAATAAATGGTTTATTTATTTTATTTATTTGCAATTAATTGAATTGAAGCTCCGATATAGCATGAATAAACTCTTATCACAGGGGTAGGTTCAACAGCTAGTATTACAAATACTTTTGTGTATGACAAATTTACTTGTATAGCAGACGCTTGAATTCGTATTTGACAGCTTTAAATTCAAATTGACTGTAACCACAAGGATGATCTGCACATATAAAAATTTGCGTAATTTGAATTTCTAACATCCCAATGGCAAAATTAACATCAGGTAAATGCAATGTAATTGATGTGACGTAATTTTCGACTAATCTGGTACTGTTTCAGTGACGTAAAATGATGCTCTGACCTGCTCTTGTTCTATTTCCGTCAAATCTTGCAAAATCGGCTTCAAACCACAAATTCTAGGGACGCCATCTCGATTAATCGAATCTGGAGGAACCTCTGCAGCTGGGACTACGTTTGCGACCTCGTACGATGTCCAGTCTTGATGAAACCCTCGCTTTACGGGCCTTCAGCAACAGCTTTTCTGTGAATTTTACTTTGCAAAGGGTTGAGTATGCTGGCTTCACCCAATCGAAGGACGCCACGGCAATTATGGACTTTGTGATGGCTTCTTCCTTCAAATTTTTGCAGCCAGACACTCAGGAAAGTCTGTTCCAAGTGGACCACATGTGATTCTTGCTGGCCGATACCTCCATGTAGTCGAAAAGGAGCTCCGAAGTCGATCGCCCTTGGAAAAACCTTGCAGTTGGCTATCCCTCTTCACTTGGAACTGTTATCACTATGATTATGAAGAAGGATGAAAATGCTCGAGCGGTAAAAATTTTATCTGATAAAGACCTTCCGCAACAATAAGATTTTTCAGATGAAGTTGTTAATACCATCAAGTCTAAAGAAAATAAAGTGATATTCATATGCTATCAAAACGTACGGGGCCTACGAACAAAAACTCACGATTTTTTTATGGAAACATGTGTTAGTGATTATTCGATAATTGCATGTACTGAAACAAATTTGGATGAAAGGATTTATGATGGCGAAATATTTAGTAACAAATACACCGTTTTTAGAAAAAACCGAAATTTAAACGCAACATGTTTTCACAGTGGAGGCGGAGTATTAGTAGCAGTGTCAAATGAGTTTAAGTGCGAAGATATTCCTATCTCATGTTCCGTTGCCACATGCGATTTGGTATGCGTCAAGATATTTGTTAACTCTCACTCACATCTGTACGTTATCGTATTATACATTCGACCACAAACAAGTATACATTTACAAATTAAATTTTTGATAGTATTACTTCATTACCATTTATTTTTTCTTCTCAAACTATAATTGTTGGAGATTTTAATGTAGCTGATATATATCAGTATTACATAAATAAAAGTGATTTCGTTGCACTATCCCAATCATGTAAAAATTTTAGAAATTTTGCTTCAGTTCTTAATTATAACCAATATAACAATACTGCTAACTTTAACGGTCGTATTCTTGATTTAGTTTTATGGAATATTAAGATTAATGTTAATAAAGCATCGCAATGCTTAGTTCCTGAGGATTTACACCGCCCCTGCTTAGATATTCAATTTTTATTTGAAATAACTAAAGTAAAAGCTTCTAATCAAGCAAAAGAAACTTACTTTAATTTTAAGAAAGCTAACTTTTTGCTAATGTACAATTGTATGATATTTTTGAACAAACGGTTCCGAAAATCACCACGTGTAAAAAGATGTACCCATGCTGGTTCAATGCTGAAATTAAGAAATTAATAAAGTTAAAGGACAAAAACAGAAAACTGTATCATAAGTGTGGAAAACAGGAGTATAAAAATAACTATAAACGTCTTAGATCAACAATAAAATCAAAAATCAAGTTTTGCTATGCTGAATATATTAGCAACGTAGAGCAGAACATCTCAGTAGACCTTTCAAACTTTTGGACGTATATAAAAAAGAAAAAAGAAAATAGAACTTCTCCAACATCTATGTTCTTAAATGGCGAAGTTTTAAATTCACCTGAGTCTGTGACTCAGAGTTTTGGTAAATATTTCAGCAGCGTATTTTTACAAAAAACACCTAAATTAAATAGTGATACTTCTACAGATGTTTCCTACAATAACATTATTTTCTCTAACATTACTGAAAATGAAATACAGCATGCTGTTAAAAAATTTAAAAACTTGAAATCCATTGGTCCTGATAACATTCCCACATATGTACTGAAAGGATGTTTGGACTTTTTCATTGCTCCTTTATGTAAATTATTTAATTTAAGTTTAAAAACGTGTAGGTTTCCGGAGCAATGGAAAATCTCCAAAATTTGCCCCATACATAAATCTGGAAAAAAAATCGTATTGAAAATTACGGTTCCATATCAATTCTATCTGTTTTTGCAAAAGTATTTGAATCTATTATACATGATAATATTTATAATCAAATTTCAGGGCAGTTATCATTGAACCAGCATGGTTTCATGAAAAATCGTTCTACATGTACTAATTTGGCAATATTTACACAATTTGTGTCGGAGGCCTTAGAAAATAAGAATCAAGTTGATGTAATATATACGGATTTTTCTAAGGCCTTCGATAAAGTTGATCGTTACATTTTATTATTAAAATTAGAGTCGTTTGGGTTTTATGTTAATATTATTAAATTGATTGATTCATATTTGAGTGATCATCAGATGTATGTTTATTTTAATAACAGTGTTTCTACACAATTTTGTGCTACATCAGGAGTTCCGCAAGGTTCAGTGTTGGGTCCATTATTGTTCCTTATATTTATTAATCATATAACCGAATGCATAAAACACTCCGAATTTCTGCTATATGCAGATGATCTTAAATTATTTAAATGTGTCGAAACTAATAAGTCATGTAAAGAACTGCAGAGGAATGTAGATTCAATTCATAATGCGTCCATTACAAATAAATTAAATTTCAATATAAATAAATGCAATGTCATGACATATTCAAGAAGGCAACTTAATATTACATACAATTATTCCATGAATCACATAACAATACCGCGAGTTACTTCTATAACAGATTTAGGCATAGTATTTGATCCAAAACTTTCATTTCGAAATCATATTGACACAATCACTTTATCATCATATAGAAAACTTGGTTTTATATTCAGAAATACACAACACTTCACTAATTGAACGGCCTTAATAAACTTATTTAATACCATTATTAGATCAAAACTTGAATACAATGTAATTATCTGGAATCCATTTTATAATTATCAAAAGCATGATATTGAGTCAATTCAAAAGGAATTTCTGAAGTATTGTCATTATCGAATAAATGGAAGAGTGGACGACTCCGACTATGAAAATTTACTGATTTACTATCAAACTGTTATTCGCTTGACGTTAGACGGAAGCATAATATTGTGATATTCTTATTTAAAATCATAAATGGTATAGTTTTTTGTCCAACATTACTTTCACATTTAAATCTGCATGTTCCTGTTCCATGTTCTTAACATAATAACTCGTCAAAAGGAATCATTTTTCTATGGAAACCCGAGAACCAATTGTCAATTGAAATCTCCAGTTGTTGCAATGTGTCAATCTTATAATTCACTTTCTATAGATCTGGACATATTTCACTTGAATGTAAATCAGTTTAAAACTTTACTCTGGAAATGTCTTGCACCACAGAGCCATTATTTAATCTTAAGAATGTACTCGTAATCCATGAAATCATTTTATTGATCTAACCTATTAATTTAATTTACTTGTACTACTTGTAGTCAATTGATTTTTTTTATTGATTATTTTTTTTTGTATTAATGTCTTTGCTATACTTTTCTTTGTTCTGTAATTGGGCTTTAGCCTGTTGAATAAAGTACTGTTTATTATAATTATGCTCAAGGATGCCCTGCACACTGGTAAATATAGAAAACACTTTTTGGTTGATACAAATAACTTTTCATTAATAATTTTACACCAGAAATGGAAGCACTTCTTGCGCCCAATATAATAGTTACAAGCTTGTTTTCAATATTAAACAATTGACCGTCTCGTATCCTAGCGATCACAATTTACATTTGTTTTTTGTGAAAATGAGTTTTGATATCATGTGTTAATTTATGAAATATAGTTTTGATATACTCTCTTTGTTTAGATACCAAACTTTTCTTAGAAATTGTTACTTTTACACTTAAAATTACTGCTTTATAATCACTTCAGTTTTAAATGCACTGTTTCACATGTTTATTTTAGCACTGCACGATGCCTGTGTGCTTTTGATAGTTAGCCTAATTGCTCTTTACAATCTTTACTTCCTCGCTGCACCGTTTCTTTAACTTTCAGTTGTCTTGCAGTCTTCTGGCGATACAAACTTTTACTCATAAAGCTCATATAATTTTTCTAACTATACAAACCATCTCTGTATTATATTATAATTAATATCATTTTATTGATTTCAACTCAAACCTATCAGCAACATAAATTCCGAACATCAATTTTTAATAAATCGCTGAACGTAACCATTTCGATTCTGCCTTATCTAATGCCAACCTTTCTCAATCAAATTATAGTTACTGCTACTCATCTCAAGTGCATTTATTAGTGTAAAATTACTGACTTTCTTGCAATAAAAAAATATTTAATGCTGTGCTCATTTTGAAATTATTCATTTCAGTGTTAGTTAAGCAACCAAAATTACTTTGGGCAATAAACAATTGCAGTATAAACAGTAACATTGCTTCGTAATTTTGTTGTTGCAATTACAATGATCAAACATCTAGATTCACACTTATCCACGACAGAAAAATAAGAACCTTCTTCCTTACGGCTGATTTTTCTAAGACTTATATAAAATATACCAAACGTTTGAATAATTATGTTCATTAAAATTATTCTTCCTAGTTTTTTAAACGTTTTAATTTTTAAATTACTATAAGGGCGTAAATTCCTCAAAGGAAAAATACATAGAATATTCAACGCCTGGCAGTAACAGTACGACGGTTAGTTCTTCTATAGACAATAGAGGATACTTAAGTACGAAAATATAAAAGTTACGTTCGAATCGGATTTCTCACATTACATAAATAAACATGAAAATAATAATTAGCAAGGAATGCATTTTATTTAGATGATTGTAAATGGTGTTAATGATACACTGTATTGTTGTTAGACTGGAATTAGCGCCGGAAATTATTGTTTATAATGTATTACAACCGGAATACACATAACATTAGAAAGCAGCAAACGAAGAAAACGACTACAGTTCTATTTCATGATAGAGATGAAATTGTGTTTACTTTAATACAGTGTCGGCACTGTTATTTTGCCTAATGAGCTGACCGCTTTCTTATGACTTAAATGAACGTTAATTCGAACTCAAACAATTAGCATTGCATAAAATCGTTATCAAATCATTATAGATGATAACGATGAACATTATTCTCCTTAGCATAGAATTTCGTAACCATCGATCAACAGTATTAAAAGGTTGTTATAGCAACCAGTTTGCTTGCCGAAGCACGTAAATATGGAACAATTTAGCTTCAGTTTCCTATGAACGGAACTTATGCATATGTTAATGAAACAGAGACATTTGATTGTAGTGAAAATAATGTTTTAAAATGTGATTTGGACAACTGTGGGGAAATGTAATTTTGCTTTAAGCTTCAGTAATTTGTAACTAATTTGAATAGACTGCAGATAGTTCAGTTTCCCTTTTTTACGTATTCGGTAATAGAATCTTGTAAATTATAAAATTTGTGTGCCCTTTTAGTATGGGGAAATACTTCTGTTAGGTTTGCTTTTTTTGTTTTAAGAGATTTGCATTTTGTTTTTAAATCTTAGGTTAAAATAAATATTTTTGACCACATTTACAATTGTTTAAATCTATATATATATATATAAAAATCAATCACCGTGTGTTAGTAACGCAAAAACTCGAGAACGACTTGACCGATTTGGATGATTTTTTTGTTTTGTTCGTATGACTCCCGAGGTGGTTTAACAAAAATGAAAAATCGGAAAAATCCAAAGGGAAAGCCAAAAAATTGGAAAATATCGAAAGCGTGTTTTTCTAAACAATGTACGACCTTCTATTTGCAGTGATACCTTTATGATTCTGTGCTTAATAGTTTGAAGGGTTTTCCCCATCATGTCATAATCCAAAACAACGTTTGCCGGGTCAGCTAGTCAGATATAAAAAATTTTCAACAGCATTAAAAGTTTTCTATAGCATTTTAGTATTTTTAATTGTATATACGCAGAAAACTTAAAGGTGTTTATACAAGATACGGAGTTGTTTAAGCTACCTTGAGGCAATTTAAGACAATCAATTAAATTGTACAGGAATTTCAAGTAATGAGATAATACTCTATTTACTCATATTTGACCAATTGTTTAAGCTAGGTTGGAAATGAGTTAATTTAAAAAGCTTAAAGTCCCTTTAAAGAAGTAACAGGTCCTATGCATGAGATTTGCAGTTCAAGACATACACCTCGTTTAGCAGTGACAACGTTTGAAGTCGATTAAAAATAATTTAAACCGATTTAATTGCTTAATCTAATCCTAAAGATGCCTTAGGAAGGTGAACGTCGTTTATTGAGATTCAGAGCCATTTTAACGAGATTTGAAGTACTTTAACTAGAATGGAATCTATTTTAACAAGTTTAAAGCACATTATTTATGAAAAATATTCTTACTAACACAACATTGAGACTTATAATTGATATTAAAAGTACTTTAAATAATATTTAAGATGATTTTAATAATATAAAGGTTGCTTAAGAGAAAATTTAACCTTTAAAACAGAAGTAAAAGTTGTAACGAGAAATCATCCTTTATACCTATACAGGGTGTTATGGAAATCAGTGCAAATATTTTAACCCGTAATAGAACTCGCTAAACTGAACAACTTCTTCATTTATCATTTTTACAAAAACGCCCCTTAAACTGAGTTAAAATTTAAAATGTTTTACTCTAAAAATCCATACCCGCCTATGGAATAATATTTTAATTTAAACGCACACTGATAAAACCTATAGTGGTCACCAACGTTCCTTATCAATTGAGGTAGGTAAGTTATTGACCGCATGTTTTTTGTGCAAGAACTTTGCAGTTTTAATATACCTTGTATAGTTCACCTTTAACTTAGATTTGCTGACCAAGCGGCTCGTCAAATTTAGGGGAGATAAATTATTGAAAAAATATGCGATTAAATTAAAAACGATAAATAGAAAAGTTGTTCATTTTGATGAGCTCTATCACTGGTTAAAATATTTGCACTCATTTCCATAATACCCTGTACATTTAATTCCAGTTCCAATTAGCTCTAATGTCGTTTTAGTGCTACAAACACTGTCTTCCTAAGATTTTCAATTATTTTAACGTAGTATAATGTTATATTAGTTACATAAGTAAGGCTAAGAGATTAAAAGTCGCTATTAGCGACGTTATACGGCGTCTAGTTGAAATTTACAATTGATCAAACAACTTGTACAGCTTATTTAACGAAGACTACAGCTATTTAAATTTTTCAAATAACATTAAAAATGTTTTAATGAGGAAAAGTCACATTTAATCGCTTAAGTGAGCTTTTTCTAA